>VXBC01007970.1:719477-730145 GCA_013399945.1 Ploceus nigricollis
TTTTTTTTTTTCCTGACACAGAGGGAGAAGGAAAGAGTAATTCTGAATGTTTTACAGTAGGGAAACTTTTGTTAATATGGAAGGTCTTTAAAGATGGGATTTAGCCAGATTTCTGTCTTCAAAAATTTGAAAAAAAACCCCAAACCTAAAAAAATTGCTTTTGTCAGGGTAGTAACTCATCTATGGCCTCAAGATTTTTCATGTACAGCCTTCCATTATTTTTGTTTATAGTAGGTATTTTTAGTGTTAAATAGTTAATCTTTGTAAAAGATATGGGAGGTGGTTGGAGAGGGGCTTTTCATGTTAAAATTGAATAAGATGAGGTATGAAGAAGGAGACTGGCTTATAGACATGGCTGCAGGTGTCTGGACTGTCAAGTTCCATCTCTCAGTCATTTCAGCTTGACACCAAACCATGGTTCCTTCCAGAGGTAGGAGACAAGACCTGGGAGATGACCTCAATTCTCTGTCAGTGCTGGTATCTGATGTAGCTTCTTTCCTTTTTGCTGTCGATGATGCTGTGAAAGTCCTTTATCTAATATGTTTTCTGCCTGGAGAAGTGATACTGGTATGTGTAAGTGTGAACTTAAATTGATATGCTGGTATAAATTAATTGTTTCTTTATAAGATAACTTTTCACAAGTCAGGTTGCATCACTTTGGAGGGAGCTTAAACCAAGGAAAACAAGAAAAGGCACCTCCTATTCTGCAGCAAGCATTTACACAGGGGATTGTAACACTTCCTTACTTAAAGGATTTCTGAAGTTACACTTATATGCCCAGTAAAACTCTATCTTGCACAAAACATAGAATAATTTACTTCTGATGCAGCAGCACTTTTTGCATGTTTCTTGCAGATATTGTGATGAAATCAGAGATTGACATGACCCTTTCTGCAGTGATGATCAGTAATACCACAAGCAGGTTGAGCTATAGTTCTCAGATTCTGCCTGGCAAAAAGGGACAAAATAATCAATGTCTTCTGTCTGCAGGCCAGTATCTCAACAGTCAGCTGTGGTCTGTAGCTGCATGGGGTAGGATGGAGTCATCTGTTATGAATTTGCCTGTGCATGGGGTGATCATAGGCATGCTGCATGTCATCGCTGTGACTCCTTGCATCTAGTGGAGCACAGTATTTTCCAGACACTGCAGTTCATCTTTGACTGCCACTTGCCTGTGTCTGGGTTATGACAGTCCCATTGACTTAACCCCTGGAGCCTCTTGCTGAGACAGCATTGGGCTAAGCAAAACTTTGTTAATTAGAGCCTGTAGGAAACCTTCTTGTTTATTAGGGTGGTAATATGAAATGTAGCAACTGCAGACCCAGCGGGTCTTCTGACTATTTCTTCCTTCAGCTGAAGAATTAGTTCCTACAGGAGGATCCTGTCTTCTGTGTACTCAAGGCCAATGCTGAGAGGCACTGCCTCATCATTTAACCAATTGGTACACCAATTATTTTATTGCAGTTCAAATCCTGATCCTAGATTTTATGGGTAGAAAGCTTCAGTGCCTCCAGCTCTGAGTACAGGTATCCAAATAACATTTTGCCCAGCAGTAATCTGCTCGTTAGAGAAATGTAATGGTCATTTCATAGGAAGCCTGCATAAGGATTCATGTATCTTTCTGTGTGATGTGAATGAAGGTCTATGAAGGCATTGGCACATCAGCATATGGATCTTTGTTGGCTTCTACACATGGTCTAAATCTAGGGGATTTTTACGTCTTTGAAGTTGTGTTTTAACATCATAGAAGAAGTCCTGTCCCTTTAGAAGTCTACAGAGTTCTCCATTGAGAGCTAGACATAGCATAGGTCCATCCTGGGATGTAGTGTTATGTTTGGTTTAGTAGAAGTGTGGAGAACTGAGTAAAACAATAATTCAATGGAGCTTAACAATGACTCCCTTTTAATTTTAAGTCTTGCTGACTGGCTTCTAAGAATGTTTTATTAAGTCATCTTCAGTCAGGAGAATATTGATGACAATGAGCTGTTATCAAGCTGTATTTGTGGTGGTGTGAGAGGTACACTGTGGGAGGGCTGTGAAGGCCACTCTATTTTTGGGATATAAAATTGCAGTGCAAGGAGGAATGGATGGCACCTTGCTGTGAAATAATATAATTCAAACCCACTGCTTTACACTTTTATGCCCTTTGAACGGGCAGTGACATGGCAGCCTTGTCTAAAGGCAGCTGCCCAACCTTTCCTCATCCATGTTCAGTGCGGAGTTTTAGCTCTGTTAGAAATCGTTTAAATGCAGCAGATCTCATTCTCTCTCAGTTGCATTGGTGCCGTGCCTGTCAGCCTTGGAAGGAAAGCCAAACCTGTTAACAGGAGCTTTTGGTTGTTTACTGTGTATTTACATATTGCCTTCAGTCTTTTTTTCCCCTAAAATTTGAATATTTGATGTCAGTTCATTTATTTTTATGACAAATTTCTTTTTTAATTCTAGAAGCAGAAAACAATGTAGATGCCAGAATCATGAGGGCATCTGTTCTCTTATTAGTACTTTCTTTCCCCCACATTCACTTCCAGCCCATATACAGAGATGCATGACTCTGTTTTTTTGTTTGTTTTCTTTTCTTTTTTTTTTTCAGCTACCTGTGTCATTCATTACAATGTGCCCATCTGGGTGTTATGCCAAAGACAGAGCATCTATGAGGTCTTAAACACTGCTAAATGATAAGAAAAGGCCTTTGCATGCAGTTGATTCCCAAGGGTCAGAGCCTCTGTTCTGTGGGGTGTGCCCTCAGAGAAGAGTGTTGCTTTTCCCTTAAAGTACAAAATACCATCATGCAGATTAATCATGAGTCTGTTACTTTGGAGGTGTAATATAGCAACCAATGCTTTTTTTTTTCTCTTGTGAAATGCCATCTGCCCCTCCCCATGTGGGTTTTTCCCCCCCTAGTAAGAAGATGATGTTGTGCTGCCTTTCAATGCCTTCATATTGGGTCATGTCTCAGGTACTTCAAAAGGATCTAGGAGTACTTCCAGAACTGACTAAGTCACTTCTTCTAGGGGTCATGGATTGTGTCTACTCTAGATCCCTTTATACTTACTACTACAAGTTCAGGTCTAGTTTGGTTGCTAGAACGAAGGGATGAATCCACTGGGACGTGTAGTCAGTAGTCACAGCTAGTTTTGCTAGAAGCCTTACAATGATTGTAAGGAAAGGAAGAGTGAAAAACCTACATCAGGAAAAGGAAGCATAAAAATTGGGCTATTAAACCATAACAGAAGATCCTGAGTTTAATTTGAGCAGGAAATATATTGATGTAATGACCTTCAGTTTATGTCAATGGTGAAATTTATGAGGCTCCCAAAGGGCATCAGAAGGGGGAGGTAGTGAGTGTTGTATGGCATAGGAGAGTTTAAGTGAGGTGACAATGGCACCAACAAATAGATCTTGGGGAATAATCTTGTTCTGCTTGTGAGTGGAATGGAAGAACTATCACCTTAGCTGATCTTCCTCACCTCTAAGTCTCAAGTGGGTACAACACTTTGAAGTGCCGAGAATATCCATCAATACCCATTGAATAGTCTGTGATAACTAAAGGCATGGATCATTCTGCAGTGAATGGTATTTCTTCTCTAGGTTTGAAGAATCCCTCTCTGTTTTCTGCTTCAAACGCAGCTCACTTTTCTGCATGTTTCAGCACTCTACATATTTTGCTTGCCTTACTCTCTGCTTCACAGTTGCTGCATTAAATCTATCTGTGGACACTTAAAAGATGCTATGGAAATGTATTGCTTGCCTTCAGCAATAGCGGTGGTTGGCCGGCACATTGCTCCCCTAGCCCATCAGCCCCAGCACTGTGGTACTTGTGTTTGCTGGACTGTTCCTTCTGAGTGTAAGGAGGTGAACACATGTTCAGTATTAATCTTCATTTCAATGAAGTTGTTTTAGTTCATGCTTTATTGCAGCGCTTTGTAATAATGCATCGGTAATGGCAGCCCTTGGGGCAGCAGTCGCATGTGGCAGGCTGAGTGCCTGAACTGCTCCTGAGAATGACTCCAATCATACAGAATGAGGCACTCCCTGGTGCACCATCTGAATTTATAATACCAATTTATATAGAGCCCTAAAGCAAGGTTTGTATTTGCTCTGGGACACAGGGGCCAGGCTATAGAAGGGGAACTGCTCTCCATTTTTTTTTGCTGTCTCTTTTTTTGAATATATGCATTTGTCTAGCTTTTCAACTTTCCTGTCTTAAAGCCTAGACTGAGCCCAGGAAATGCAAGAATATGCCTTAATACAGAGTGATGAGTGCAGAACCTGTAACTGGGCAACACATGCCTGCTGCCAGCCTCACAGCATTGGTCAAACCTTTCACCAGGTGTGGAGGGGAGACATGCAGGAGGGCACAGCCCTGCAAGCAGTGCAGGGCAGAGTCCTGGCTGCTAGTTCATTACAGACCTCCTTTTGTGCCTGGGAGCCAGTGTTGGCTTAACCTCCTTTGAGAAAAGACGTGATGAGACCCAAGGTGGTGAGGGCTGGATTTTCCTAGATAGGTACTCAGTAGGATTTTCAGAAAGTGCTTAGAAAGCATGGATACTGAATGCCTATTAATTTTGAAAAAGAGGCATACAGTGCTTTAAAGGTCAAAAGCAATGCTCTAGGCTTGCCCTGGAGATATGCCACGCCTATCACCAAATAGAAGCTAAAAGGCTTTTGTCAAAAATATTGTTTGCCAAGTGACAAGAATGTATGTTTTGCTCTTTTTGGCTCCTTGAAGAATTTGTTGAAGCTACAAAATTCCCAGTCCCCACTCTTTTATAGCGGCAGGAAGAGAATTTCCCCCCCTTGCCCTGGTTTTATTGGAGTCTTATTTGGGGTGTCTCATCTCACCTTAAATCTTCACATTATAGATTCATGCCAAAAAGAGACATTTATTGGCATCTGATTGTGAATGAGAAGTACTTCCCCCTACAGATAGAACGATATTTGAAGGCATTCTGTCTGTCTGCCATGTCAGCAGAGAAAATAACAGCTGTTCCATTTTTATCATGTTTATCCAAAATAGTGCACAAGGTTTTAAAATGAGATAACTGAACCGTTAGAAAGGCACTGGTTGCAGCAGTTGTTCCTTATCCTGACAGCTTCCCAACTAATCAGTTACTTATAACATGATGCTTGCAAACACCTTTCAGGAGCTCATGGGATAAAAGAAATTTTGCGGGGGAATCTATATTTAACTCACACATGAGATGGGTGCTGCAGTCAGTCTGAGGGGTCTGCTTTTTGAGAGAAAGAGTGGGCAGTCTGTTTTGTTGTGCCCTGATGCTGTTATTCTGCACTGATATCTTTATTCCACCTGCTCCTGTTGGCTGGGAAGGGTTTCTGTCTTGTGTGGATAAGTGGCCAGCTACAGGTAAGTGTTTGACATGAGACTGCTGAGGGTTGGTTCTAAAGACCACAATGCCAGATACAAATTCCCAAACTGTCTGTGTTTCCAACATTGTTTGGAGTGTTAACTAGTGGATATAGCAGGAAATGTCCCTATCTAGTACCAATGATGTTGAGCAATCAAGGTGTGTGTACTTCAGGGTCACTGAAGGGGTCAAAGGCAAAAGGGAAATAATATTTAAATTTCCTTGAGGAGCTGCTGAAGTTCTTCAAGGAGTAGCTCCTGTGAATGCATTAGATTAGCATTTTGTTAAAGAGAGACTTATCTTTCACTCATGTTAAATCCAGCTTTTCTGATTGCATGTCTCTCTAGCTCTTCCTCTTTTCGTTCTCATCAATTCCTATTCTTACCCAACCCTGTTGATGGACATGCAGGTTTGACACGATATTTATTGCCAGAGAAGCATACTGTGATGTCATTGGTTAATTTTCATGGCTCCATCTGAGGATTCAGAAACAAGGGGAGGAGGCAGAGATCAAGTGAAAGAGGTACTAAGCAATAAAGTTCTACTGAGTCTTACTGCAGATGAGGGGGTGGATGACATCATGGAAACTGGAGTGACCCCCATGGAGTTATAAGACACAAGAAGCAAGAAAGGATGGAGTTCAAAACTGGTGGAAGTACTTGTTGGAAGGCTGTGCTTTAACTCTGAACTGTGGCTTTGGTTTTGGCCATTTCACTGGATGCTACCTGCTGCCCATAGGAAGTGATTCTCTTCCTTTTGGCCTGCACTGAGTCAGGGTCACAGTGGGCTTGTTGACAATGGGAGATGGCAATGGATGTCATTCTGTCTTAGGATGAGATGTAGGCATATGTCTAATATCTGGTAGGGTTGGTCACAAAGCCAGTGTGACAACCATTAAATTTTGTATTGCTGGCTTAAAGAATGTACAGCTTTTATTTTATTCTCCCTTGCAGAACTGAGCGTGCACCCTCATCTGTCTCATCTGTTGTTGTTAATGCTTGTGTGTAAATAGACACGTACAATGCATCCTCTTACAAAGATGCTCTTAAAGATGGTGGAAAACAGTGTATGAAACTTGGAGAAGGGCTTGCATAATTTCTTTTCCCAAGTCAGTTGATGCAATGAAATATACCTTTTTTCCCCCACATGATTTGCCTTGAATTTGCTCTTGCAGCACTTGCGCACACACACCACTTGTTTAATCTCTCTCAGGCACTGCTCCCACAAGGAATCCTTTCACCTGAATGGGTTCACCCTTACATTCTTGGCTACACACATCAAGGTTTTTTTGTTCATTCATACACTTCCACACACTCACAGTTGTGTCTGTATAGTTTCTGTCCCCTGTACACTCACTTAAACAAAATGGTGCTCAGAAAATTACCTGTATATAATGTATATACACAAACTGTCAATTACATAAAAGTCTTTTGCACCACTTCCCTAAATTCCTTCCATGTCAAACTATGACAAGTATGTACAGTTTCTATTAAATGCAACAGAACATGCTTGGAGGAGGAAAAAGCCTGTGAATCAAGAATAAATGGCAATGTCCTGCAAGTGGTCAGAATAACTTTGGAGGTTGAACCTCCATCTGGAGTTAAAAATGGTGTTTGCAGAAGAGCTTAGAACTAATCTTCTGAAATGATGGTAAAGGGAGTTCTGACCAAGCACTGTCATGATTACTTTCCCCCATCTCTGTTATTTCTTATTATTGTAATGAGTTTTGCTCTCTCAAGTAGAGTAAGGTCACCAGTGAGATAAGATCAGCTTTGTTTGGCACAACCCAAGAAGATCGGATCACAATTTGGACTGCAGCTTGTAAATTCACCTTGGGTATTAACTTCTGGGCAAAAAGATACTGAAAATGCTAACATGGCCAAAAGGAAAAAAAAAAGCCAGACATAAATTGCATTCTTGCCATGTTGCGCAGATTTTCCTACCACTGTTTCAATGGCAAATTCCCCTTGAGCCTCATTTCCATTAAACTGTACCATGCAAATGCTTAATTTCAAGGATTTGGTGAATGCCATTTAGAGAATCTAAAGAGGAATACCAGGAGATTATATTCTCTGTGTCAATATTGCAGTGTAGCCCCTTTTCCTATCCCCTGCTGTCATACTCAGGGCATTAATTTAGAATGAATCTTCTAGATCTTGTGGTGCAGCATTTGGACATCCTGGCATGATGGATGATGCCTCTAACTTCTGTCTCCAGAGTCTTTTCTAGGCTCTGATCCCTCTCTCTCATCACCCCTACTCAACAGGAAAGGGGGGAACCAGGAATTGCTGATAATGGCACGAGCATTTTCCATGGCATCAGGGAGATGGGAACCCCCTGTGAGCCAGCTCACTGCTCTAGCAGGACCTAAGCAAAAGCTGTGTGCGGTGCCTACTACAGCTGCTGCCCTGAAATAGCAAGCCCAGATCTCAGAGCACAAGTACCTTGGAGATGAGCAGTCCCACATAACAATTTATTGAAATTACACTGACTGAATTGCCCCAGTTTATGACAGCATTTTGTCTTTTAGTTATAAAAAGCCCATTGGCTTGGTAAAAAGTTTTGGAAATTTATTCTAAAAGGAACAAGCAAAAGAAGATGAATGGCATTTCTATGAACGTGTGTTCTTGCCTTTACCTCTTCTCTCTGTTGGTGTTGGGAGGGAATTGTCAGGTGTCTAGGTCTATAAATCTATGTTATTGCTAATTTTTAAGGCCCTTTGGAAAGGAAATTGGCTATTTTCTTAATGAAGACACTGAAAAAGTCTAATGTATCTAATTATCTTCTAGATCAGGACAAAACACTTTAATCTAGAGCATGTCATACGTTCTGAAAAGTCTCACCACAATGCCAGTGACATGTACTGGGGAGATGAGTAGTATTAGAGGGTTCTAGTACAAACCTCACTGTAGGAATCATGTTTTTTTTTTTCATCTCCATACAACTTATTTGCAAACTGCAGGGAGAGTTTGAGTGAGAGATGAGAAAGAAAGAATTAGAGGAATTAATCAGAAAAATCCACTCTCCTGTTGAGCAATTATAGCATTGCTTGCTGGACAAAAAACTTCTCATTTTGCACTGCTTTCCTCTTGTCTCTGTTTTGCTTCACACTCCAGGAAAGATGTACCTTGCAATCTGAACAAAACTTCCTTTCTCTTTTAATATTTTCTCACTATTCTGTGCCTATTTATAAAATGTTGTCTGCTATTTTGGTGCCTAACTGTAACAGTTTTTCAGAAATAGAGGTCTATGTGTCCAAGTTAGGCACTGTAAGATTTTTTCCAAAGTAGCTGTTATCCTTCTTGCTTCAATGTTGCACTCTGAACAGAAGTTTCTCAGTTAGATGAAGTCTTCTATCCCTTTTCCTAATTTTAGACATTTCATATATGGGTGTCCTAGGCTTTTCTTTTTCCAGATGAAAGGATAGGATGAAAACTAGCTTATTTTCCCCAAATCTTTTTGGACTCACTTTACCCTTGGTGATTAAGCTGGTTAAAAGTTGCTAGTTAGTTTTTTTTCCCACAAAAGACATTGTGTTTTCTGTCTGCTAAACCAAAGAGGTTAAATTTGGAATTGGAAGTGGAGATGGTGCTGTTGTCATCGATTTTACATGGAAGACACTCTGTTGATAGGCAGCCAGATCAGAATATGATGCATGTATGTGTGTGCATGGTATTAGAAGACCTTGGACAGGGAAGGGGTAGAGGTGGTGCAGTTTCAGAAGACTATCTCAACAAACCATTACTTTGATAAACTGCAAGCTACAAAATGCTAGATTGCCAGAACTACTAGCAATTGTCAGATGCACTTTTTAACTAGCTAACTACTGAAGTAAATGAAGTAATACCTGATTTTCTTCACAATACTTGAGACCAGGATCTAATCTCATGCCCTAAGGAGGGATTGATGGTTCTTACTGCTGTTATGTTGACCATAAAACAGGTTAAAAACAATCAACAATAACTTGCCTTTGCACAAACATATAAAGGATAAAATCTTGCTCTTGGGATGCTGATTTTGGGTTAGAAAGATGCCTCTTTGCTGGACCATTGTCACCTTTTTGAAATAGGTCTCTATCATTTTTTCTGTGCATGTATATGAATTTGTTAGGGTGTGTGAAGGACTGTGTTTTTCAGAGAAACTTCCCAAGGGGCTCCTAATACTACTTGTAACTATTATTTAGTGTTTCTGTGTGGCTATTATCCACCCCAGATGCAGCTGCATTTCGATAGTAGGAAGATGATCAATACATACTGTATAAAATAATAATTATTTATTATTTATTGAGTACTGCGGGTAGGCTGCCTGCTATGCAAAACATAGAAAAAGACAAAAACCTTTGGATACGTGATCAGAGGGGGAAGGAGAGACAAATAGCTTTGTAGTCTGTTCCTAAGGCAAATGCATTCCTAAGTGTCTGGTGTTGCAGTATGAGCATCATACACAAATTTTACAAGACCATATAGTCTGGAGAGAGGGGCCAGAAAGTTTGATTCCTCACTTTTGGGTTTGTGTGCACCTCATGTGCATAATGTTCCTGTCTGCTAGTCTTCTTTGAAGTGGACTTTTAGCATGATAACATATTAAAAACTTTACATACACGTTCCCCAGAGTACATTTGCTGTTGTAAGTACTAATGGTGATAAAATGATAAATAACGATATCTAGGATGTACCCTCTAAATGATTGAAATATTGACCCCAACATAATCGATGGTGTCTATCAGTTGCTGTTGTCTTTACTTTTAGAAGTGAGTAAAGGAGTGGATAAAAACCTTGAGATATTTGTACACGGAAATTTAGTGGCTGGTTTAAATGAAATGGGCAGTGTATAAATTTACTTGAAATATGCAGTAAGTTTGGGTCAAACTCTGAGCTAGAGGGGAAAATTCTTTGTGAACTTTAAGGGTTTTGGGGTACTTATGAAAGTGATTGTCTGAGGAAGACGCTTCCTCTGCTCTGACGGCTGGTCCCTGGTAGCAAACTGAAGGAAAAAATAAGTCGCATCTGCCCGGCTTCGCCTTGCTGGGACCAGAGGGGCAAAAATCCCCCCTTGCTGTGCCGGCCCGGTGAAGGAGTGCTCGAGGAACAAGAGGCTGACGGGCCGAAGGCAGCCGAAAAGCCGCCGAAGCTCTTTGCTGGGAAGAGGCGGCGGAAGCGTGGGAGGCGAAGCCCGGCGGAGCGCTCCTGCCCGTGCCCGGGGCCGTGCCCGCTACCGGGGCCGGCGGACCGTGCCAGGGGCCGGGGCGCGGACCCGCGGTCTCTTTAAAAGCCGGGGCCGGTCGGGCGGGCGCGGCGGCAGC
>VXBC01007971.1:8473-19104 GCA_013399945.1 Ploceus nigricollis
AGCACAGATTTGGGTGCTGCAGGAGCAGCCCTGGCAGAGGATCCCAAAAGCTCCCAGAGCACAGATTTGGGTGCTGCAGGAGCAGCCCTGGCACAGGATCCCAGAAGCTCCCAAAGCACAGATTTGGGTGCACCAGGCCCTTGTCAATCAGCCCTGAACGAGGAGCTTGGGGCTAATCCTGCTCATTAAACCCCAGAACAGAAATAAAACCCCCTGGCCATCAGCACATGCCAAACTCAGCTCCCCTGTTCCTGGCTGGGGCTGATCTCATCTGTCCCTCCCGGCTGGGAGCAGCTGCCCAGGCCCTCCTGTCACTCCTGCAGGACGGTGACACCTCCAGCCAAGCATTTGAAGCTGCCCTGAGGCGCCTCTCTTGCTGCAGGGGCTATAAAGGAACCCTGGGGTGAGGCTCAGATTTAAGCAATCGGCTTTTAGGTGAAATGAATCTCGGTTAGGAGGCACCAGCTCCTGAAATTTCTAGACATAACGTTCATAAATCCATTTTTGCCTCACTTGCTCGTGTCATCCTAGCCGGGCAATGATAGCAGGTACTTGGAAAGGCTTAGAATAAAGCCTGACTAAAGATTACTCAAAATAGTTCCTCAGCAATTTTAGTCCCAAGGTCAGCAGGGAGTTCTGTGGTCTAGAAAAACCACCAGCAGTACAATGAAAATAAAAATAAAATCAAAATAAAAGCAGATTTGTCGATGCAAAGATGTTAGAAAATGCCGTGAAGGAAGGCTGAGGAATCTGTATCCAAGGAAAGAGAAAGGAAGCAAATGTTGGAAAGAGAAATCCCTCCAGGAAAGCAGTGTTCCATAGAGACTGGATGGGGAGATAAGGAATTTTCACAGAGCTTTTATGGACCAGAGTGGAGCTCTCTGGATGTTTAATGAACCACTGACCCTTCCAAATTAACTTCACCTGCCTTTTCTTCATTCCCACAAAATCAGCCTCTCAAGGGCTCCATGAGAACACTGAAATTTGTGAACATTTCCAGCCAGTTCAGCTGGCATCAGTGGGATTTAAACATCCCTGAGTGTCACCCCTGTGAGCCCCTTCCCTGGGATCCCTATTTTGGGCATTCCCTGGGGACAGGGGTCTGGCCAGAGGAATTCCAAGTGCCCAGAAGCCCTGGGAGCCAAGGAGGACCATGCTGCTTCAAATCCAGACAACTATTTTGAGTTCTTGTGGGAACTGAGCTTGATCCAATAAATATCAGGAGTTATCACAAGAGAACCCACAGGAAAACACACACTGAGTGCTGACAGACACAAATTCCCCTTTTTTTAGCTCGGATTTAAAATGATCCAAGGCAGCATTTTCCAGTACTGCAGAAGCTGTAAAATTCATGGGATTTAGGTGGGGGAAGTCAAATCCCTTTTTTTGCTGCCAGTTTCAGTGGTGGGAATGATGCCCTGTGAAGGCTGAGCTAGAGCAGAGGCTGGGCAGAGCTAAAGAATAAAGCAGGGATTTATTGAAAGGATCTCCTCCATGGATCCACCTTGGGCAGCACCAGAGCCCAGCCAGGGCTGCACCCAAGAGGAACCAAAATGGCCCCAAAATGCACGGCCGCTCACGGGGGCTCTCCCTTTGATCAGTTCTGCTCCATTTGCATCTTGGAGTTCATTGTCCAGTTCCAGCTTTAGCCCATGCAGTCCCATCCTGCTTGTTTTTCTCTCTCCAGCCCACGCTGTTTGTGCTCTTGGGCTGAGATTTGGGTCATTTGTCCTTGGTGCCCAGCTGGAGAAGGAATTGTTTTGTCTCCCTGCTCTGTGCACAGAGCTCACCATCCCATAATATGAAGCTCAGAACTGCACACTAAAGCAGCAGAGAATCTGAAAATATAAGTTAAACCCTGAGGCATCAGGAACACCCCTAAGAAACAACTGAGCTCCTGCCAAAAGTTATCCTGGTGGGATCAGGACGAGACTGGACAAGGACTGGAAAAGTTGATAAATTTGTCAGATGAAGGTGAAAACTCCAAAAGTGGTGGAGTGAAGGAAAAAGGAGCCTCACAAACATCAGCCTCGTCCTATTTAGCACCCAAATCATTGTTGGGAGCAGCACCTGGGGCAGAGGGAGCCTTGTCCTTTGGGAAATTCACCTCCCTGGCTTCAGCAGGGCTATAAAAAGCTGCCCTGCATTGCTGAGGGGGATTAGCATTTATCCCACAGGAGGAAAAAAGAAACGGGGCCAGGAGTAGATTTGGGCAGGAGAACAGTCTGGGAATCCTGGAGGAGAAAACGGAGCTGAAAGGAGCACAAGAATAATCAGAAAAAATCCTGGAGGAGAAAATGGAGCTGAAAGGAGCACAAGAATAATCAGAAAAGAGCAGGAGGCAGGAAATGGCTGCAGGGTGGAGCTGGGGATTGCAATGTCTGTACAATTTCAGGGGAAAATGGAAGAGAAGCAGGCCTGGCTGGCTGGGTGGTAAAGCAGCACCGAGTGACTTCATATTTTAAATATTTAAACATTACAAGGAGCTGAAGGTGTACTTTGCTCTGACAAAAGAGTTTGTTTAATGCTTTTACTTTTCGAGGCACAGTCCCTTTCATTGTGCCCTTGCTAAATTCCAAAAAAGCAAACACACTTAGGGCTGACAGGCCAGGCAGGAGCCAGCAGCAGTGACCTGGGCTCAGGTGACACAGCCAGGAGAGCTCTTGTGCTCCAGCAGGGTTTGCTCTCTTTGATTTCATTCATTTCAAGGCCTTTCATTGTGCTTAGGCAAGATAAATTCCCTGTCTTCAGGCTGTTTTAACCTTGAACCACCTCTCTTCTGCAGCACTTTGGAGATTCCTGGATTCCCTTCTCCTGCAGCCTTGAACTTTGGGAGAGGTGTTGGGATCTGTGTCTGAGCTGAACCTGCACTCACAGAACCCCAACAGAAAACCAAAAATCAAATTTTCTCAGCCCTCCCTGCCCCTCTGTGTGTGTTTGGATATCTCCTGATCTTCCTGTGACCTTCCTCTCCTTCCTGGTGGGAAAGCAAGAGAGGAAAATCAGCTCTGCACTGATCTGGTTCAAGTCCTGGATGGATTTTCCAGTTTGAGATCCCTTTTCTTCTCCTGATCTAGACATGGATGGTGGCAGGGACCAGGTTTGACTCAATTTCTCCTTGTGAGGATGAAAATCTTGGATTTTATTTGGTTGTCTGTCTGTGGAGGTTATGGGTGCAGGAACAGAGAAGGGACAAAGAAAAGAAAGGCCTGCAAAGACAAAAAAAAAAGACCCTTCTCTCCTTCCTGGTGGGAAAACAAGAGAGGAAAATCGGCTCTGCAATTGTTGGGTTTTTATTTCCAACATGCAATGATCTGGTTCAGGTCTTGGATGGATTTTCCAGCTTGAGATCCCTTTTCTTCTCCTGATCTAGACATGGATGGTGGCAGGGACCAGGTTTGACTCAATTTCTCCTTGTGAGGATGAAAATCTTGGATTTTATTTGATTGTCTGTCTGTGGAGGTTTTGGAGACAGGAGCAGATAAAGCACAAAGGAAAAAAGGTCTGCAAGGAGACAAAAAAGAGCTCAAAACTCAGACAAAACAAGAGTGAAGGATTAAGAAATGCAGGAAAATGCAGTTAGTGCAGCAGACGAGGAACTGCTGCCTCCAGGGAGAATTTTATGGAGCCTGGCAGGGAAAAGCAGCTCAGAGGCCAAGGCAGAAAACACGAGGAGAAAAGGAGGAGAGTTCAGAGCCTCTCATCTCTTTCCATGGCAGAAATATAAATACACCTGAAGTTTGTTTGCAAGTTTGAATCAGAGAGTGATAAAGAAGTTTTATTAAAGCCTTACAGTAATTCCCAGTTCTTACAACAAACAAACCAACCACCCACACACAAAATAAATCTCCCAGGGCAGGGGGGAAAAGCAGATTTTTAATTTTTTTTTTTAGAGAGGAGAAAGTCTGCTAGACACGGCCACAGGAAAACCATTATTGAATCTCCCTCAGCTCAACCTCACGTTCAGGAGAACATTCCTGGACAGTGAGTAGGAAAATTAATCTGTCTGTTCTAAAGATTATTCACAAACACACAAAGAAAACCCATTTAAGTTGCAGAACAAGCTCAGAGCTGCCCCCTGATGTGGAGGAGTGACAGTGCAACAGCCCTGCTGCAAGGAGATAATCACCAAAAAATCAAAATTAATCTAAAAACGCGAGGGGTTTGTAGGAATTCAGCAATATCCAAGGAACTCAACAGTATCCAAGGAAATCAGCAATATCCAAGGCAGTGCCAGGATCACTGTGCAAAGTCCCATGGAACAAACAGCAAGGTCATTTGTTAAAGAACCTGAGTGCAGGTCATTAATTAATTAATTAATGCTTCCTAGTGCTCTGGGTAATATTTTTCAAGCAGTTCAGAATAAAATGGTTTGGGGTTGGGAAGGATCTTTAAAAATTCCTCCAATTCCATGGGCAGGGAATGGAATATTTAATGGAATATTTACATGTCTAAATCCATTCCTTGTTCTTTTAATTTCAATTTTGCAGCTTGCTTGGTTCAGCTGGGGAACTTTGGCCCTTTGATGTGAGAGATAAAAATAATTCCAGGGTTTCTCCACACCTGGAATGCCAGGAAATCTCTATCCCAGGCTGCTCCAAGCCCTGTCCAGCCTGGCCTTGGACATTCCAGGGATCCAGGGACAGCCACAGGAGGAGTTTAAGGGACTCATGAACACAAGGGGAATTAAAAAATCATCCCTAGGAATGAAACCACTCAGATTCACTGGAAAAGCTCGTGTGTAGAGGGTTAAACCTGGATTCACTGGAAAACCTCTTTAAACCTGAGTTTAAACTGAGCCAAGCTCTGTAACTGCTCCTTCTCCCCGAGCCAGACACGGAGCAGTTCCAAAGTCTGGAGACCTTGCTGGGTGTGTGGGAGGGAAATCAGTTTAATTGCACCTTCATGCAATCAGCTTCTGTGGTCTCTCTGATGCTGGGGATCAGCACATCCGGGGCTCTCCCAAACCACCCAGACAACTTTTGCTCAGGAGCTTTTAAGTGAGAACCCAGGTGAGGAGCACTCCCAGCCCACCCACGTGCTCAGAGCCTGGAGCATCCTGGACACCTTCACCTGCTTCCTTTTTCTTTTTTTTCCCTTCTCAGGTGACCTTGGAGTTGCAAAGGTTCAGGAAAGGGCCATGGCAGCAGGCAGTGTGGGTATTTAAGGATATTTAAAACCAGGTTGGACAGGGCTTGGAGCAAGCTGGGCTTGTGAAGGTGTCCCTGCCCATGGTAAGTGTGGAATGAGATGAGCTTTAAGATCCTTAAAATCCTTTGGGATTTTCCAGCTCAAATCTTTCTGTCATTCCATAAATATTAATTCAGTGCAGGAAAGGGGAAAAAAATCACCTTGAAGTATTAAGGAATTATTTCCTTTCAGCCTTGCTGCGTTTGACTGGGTAAAGTGAAATCAATCCCAATTATTGGAAATATTAAATATTCCACCCAAAGCAGGAGTGGAATTCCAACGCTGTGGCTGGAACTGAAAGGAAAAGCTCTGATTCCCAATCCAGTGGTGACACCTAGAGGGAAAGAAAGGAGTTCACTTAGAGGGAAAGGAAGGGAATGAAAAAGGAATTTTTAAAGGCTCTACCTGAGCCAGAAGTGGCTCTGGAGTCCTTTGGTTCATCCTCTGGAAGGTGAAAATGCTCCAGGAAAAAGCAGAGGGAAAAGGGGGAAGCCTGAGGCTCTTCCCAAGGCTCCTGGGAGGTCTCTGCCTGTTGGAATCAGTGGGATGCAAACCTTGGAGCCTCTGGAATAACGCCTAGCAAAGGGAATCCTGTTTAACCCTTTCCTACCAACCCTCCCCTCCAGCCCCCACCCTCAAGGATGGATCTCCACGAGGCTTTTTTGGGGTTTTTAAGCTTTTCTTTGCCTCTCTGGAGGAACCTCAGAGACTCCAAGGCCATGGCAGCTCTGCAGGAATCCAGCCTGGTGCTGCTCATCCTTGGAAATGCCTGCTCAAACCTGCAGGAAAACTCAGCCTGGAGTTGTTCCTCCACCCCCACACGAGGTGGGGCCCACCTGGATTTGCAATTCCAAAGAGATTTTTGGCTCCGTGCCTTTTTTTTGTTGTTTAGGCTGGGTTTTCTTTGGCTTCACCAAAATAAAGGGGGGCAGAGAACCACCTAAATGGGAGCTTGTAGGACCTGTAAATGTGTTTTATTTTATAAAATGTGTTTTATATTTTCAGAGCATAACCCCTTTTTTTTTTTTAAGCTCCTTGACAAGCACAGGGTGCTGCTGAAGGAGAAAAAAATCCCCTTGTCCCTCTGGGATCCATCCAAACATTTGAGAGTCAGGGCTGGAATAATTGGAGTTTTTTCCTCACTCTTAAAATTACTGGGAGAGCCTCACCTCACTTGAATTTCTGGGCACACTTCTAAGGAACCCAAAATAAAATTGCTGTGATCAAGCCTTGCCTTCCTGTCCGGTCCCAGCTGCAGCTGAAGGCTTGGGCAGATAATTAATAATAATTCCTAATGAATTCCAATTAGGGCAGCACCTTTAATGAGGTGTTTCCCTCCTCACCAGGATGTGGAAGTGTGGGACCACCACAATCCAAGAGATTTCCTGGCATTCCAGGTGTGGAGAAACCCTGGAATTATTTTTATCTCTCACATCAAAGGGCCAAAGTTCCCCAGCTGAACCAAGCAAGCTGCAAAATTGAAATTAAAAGAACAAGGAATGGATTTAGACATGTAAATATTCTATTAAACTGCAGCTGCTTTCCAGGAAATTTATATAAAAATATGGGAATAGAACAGTTTCAACTTAGTGACCTTTTAATACCTGACCATTCCTTCCCAGTCCTGTTATCCCAAACATTTCTGGGAATAATTCCTATTTCCATATATTATTGCTTTACCTCTGCTTTCCCTTCTTGGGCATTTTGAAAATTTCCTTTAATTTTTGTGGTTTGATGCTCTCCAGATCCCAAATTTCCTGCTGTTCCCTCAGATGAGAGGAGAGAGGCAGAAATGAAAGTGTAAAATACTGACAGGAAAAGAAAAGGAAGGAAAAAGGAAATTAAAAAAAACCAAAAAAAACCAAACTAGAAAATGCAAAAAGTGATGGAAATCAAATAGGGGTGAAGTTTTTCCAGTATCCAGAGGGGAAATTCTTGTAAATCAGCCAAAATGGGAACATCCCATGGCAGTCAAAGTGCCTGCACTTGAAGTCAATCCATTGTGCAAAGCAGTTTAGGGAAAAACCATGGAATATTCTGGTAAATCAGGGAATTTTGCCATCAGTTCCACTGAATTTGCTTTTGTACCTTAGCTCTGTTTTAAAAGATTTTGGTTTTTTTTTGTGAAAACCCCACCAAGAAAAGAAGTGCAAATCAGGAAAGGAAACAGTGACAGCAACTTCTGAGTACAAAAAATGTCTGTAAAATTGGGTGGTTCCAGATTTATAATTTTAAGATCTAAACTCTGTTTTTTTACCAAGATTCCTCCCTCATTCCTGAACTTCCAGTCCCAAATTTATTCCCACAAACAGCACCATCCACTAGAACTGCCAAGAGATCCCATTTCCATCGTGATCATCTCACACAATACAGAAATAAATATATATTTGAAATTATTACCCCCAGATCTCCAGCAAAGATGAGCCCTTATTGAGGAATTCATTTCTAAAATTAAGCCAGGCAAAGTCTGAGGAAATCTTTCTTTGCAGGCAATAAAAATTTCCCTACAGCTTATCCTGAATATTTAAAAAAGTATTTTGGTGAAACAAACCCTCTGATATTAAAAAGCAAAATTAAAGAACACCACCCTCCTGAAGACACGAGGAAGATCAAGAGGAATTTTGCATTTCTCTTGTTCTGGTGTTAAAGAAATTGCTCCTGGGAAGTGGAGGAGAAGTGTGGTAGATTTATTATTTCAGAGGAGCTGCAGGGAATTTTAGAGTTGGGAATTCACTTTGGATTTCTGGGAAATGGTCATTTGCTCCCATCCTGTTCCCAAAAATTAAATCCAGAGGAAGAAGGAACATTTTGGAGTCCTACAGGTCGGGTTTTACTTTGGCAGAACTTTGGGGAGACAAAATGAAAACCTAATGAAATGAAGGAAAAATTCCAAATCCAAGCCCAAGTGAAATCCTTGGGGTGATGTGGGATGGGAACTGAGCATTCCTGCCCTGGCCAGAGCAGCAGCATTTCAGGGATTTCACTTGATTTCCCTGGAAAAGCAGCAGGGCCCGTTCCATAAAGCTCCTGTGCACACATTCCATAGGAGCAGGAATAATGGGAATACTTAGAGCAGGAATAATTGGAATCATTAGAGAATGCCATATTAAAATATTTAGGCCCATTCCATAAAGCTCTTGTGCACACATTCCATAGGAGCAGGAATAATGGGAATATTTAGAGGACACAGCTTGACCCTCTAGCAGAAGCTGAAGTTGTCCCACAAGTTTTCCACTGATGGAGCAGCAGCACAATCCTGTCCTTTCCCATCATCCTGACCAAAGTGCACAATTCCTCCTCCTCCTCTCATCCCACCTGTATTTGTTCCCAGTTTCCCTTCACAGAGTCACCAACTCCACTGTGAAGAATGACCAGATAATATTGGCTTTTAGGTATTAGCCTATGCATGTTGTTAGTGATTATAAGTATTTAGAAATAGTATTTAGAATAAGTATTTAGAAATAATACCAATTATAACTCTTTTTAGCTGCAATATGATATAAAATATAATAGTTTAAGTATGCACTGTGTTGATCATAGAAATAGTAGTGTAATGAATATAATATCTATGTATCACTTAGCGTGATGAATATATTGTGATACAGCCCTTAGCAAAACAAAAAAAAAAGGGCTTTTGTGTGACTAAAACCAGTGTAAGGCCATCCACTGACCAACCTGTCCAAGTGATAACTGTGACACAAACCACAGCAATTAGAGAATCCATGTACAAATTAAGGAGGCCCCACTAAATCCTTATTTAGGACGTGAAACAGCAGGATGGAGACACAAGAAATCAAATATATTGACCTGACACCCAGCATGTCATGCAGATAAGCTGCAGTGTGGAGAAGCCAAACAAAGGAGTTCCCAAAACATCAGAAAGTTCGAAAGAATGTTTGAATAATGCATGAAACTCATGAATATGCATGGCCCTCAGCGGTGTAAGCCAATAAAATAACATTGTATACACCGGGGTGTTCTTTGGCTGTTGGCCAGGAGCACCCAGTGCTGGAAATATTGTCCTTTTTTTAATCCTTATTGTCCTTTTTTTATCATTATTACTAATTTTTTATCCTTATTGCCCTTTTTATCACTATTACTACTATTATTATCTTTTAAAAACTCTAAGCAGCAAATTCTGTTTTTTACATATCCTAGTGAGGTAACAGTATAAAGATAAAATTATCTGTACAGACTGGTGTGTTTTTTGGCTGTTGGCCAGGAGCACCCAGTGCTGGAAATATTGTCCTTTTTTATCCTTATTGTCCTTTTAAAAATCATTATTATTATTATTAAACTTTTAAAAACGCTAAGCAGTGAATTCTGTTTTTACATATCCTAGTGATGTAACAGTATAAATATAAAATTGTCTGTGTAGACTGGTGTGTTCTTTGGCTGTTGGCCACGAGCACCTAGTGCTGGAAATATTGTCCTTTTAAAATTAATTATTATTATTATTATTATTAAACTTTTAAGCAGCAAATTCTGTTTTTTACATATCCATCCCAGTGATGTAACAGTATAAAGATAAAATTGTCTGTATACCCTTCCACCATGTGTTCTTTGGCTGCTGCCAGTAGCACCCAGCACTGGAAATATTGTCCTTTTTAAAATCATTATTATTATTATTAAACTTTTAAGCAGCAAATTCTGGTTTTTACATATCCCAGTGATGTAACAGTATAAAGATAAAATTGTCTGTATACCCCCCCACCATGTGTTCTTTGGCTGCTGGCCACGAGCACCCAGCACCGGAAATATTGTCCTTTTTTATCCCATTATTATTAAACTTTTACCTGTTCTAAGCAGTGAATTCTGCTTTTTACACCACCAATTCTTTGTCCCTTGCAGGAGAACAGCAGGCCCAAGAGAGTTCTCCTGGCCCAAGAGGTGCTCAGTGAAATGAGGCTTTCATTGCACTTCAGAAGGATTTTAATAACCCTTCCCTCCACAGGGCTGGGACTTTGCTGTCTCCCAGGATCCTGCTAAGTGTGAAAACAGAATAAAAACCCTGCAGAATCAGGACCTTGGGAACTGCCAGGGGTACGGAGCTGCAGAGCCCGAACCCAGCTCAGCCAGCCCCGACTGCCCGGCTCGGCGCTGGTTCACGCACAGCTCTTCCAATTTTTCATTTATTTTAATAAATTCCTCTAATTATTAAATTAGCTAATTCATTTCTAACAAGCTGATCCCAGCTGCAGCCCCTGCCAGGCAATTCCAGAGGGTACCAGCAATCCTGCCCCTCCAGGAAATATCTCCAGGAGCACGAGGGCTGTGGGCTGGCACTTCTCAACCCCTCTGAAATCTCCTCAGCTTTGTTTGCCACAACTGATTCTCCCTCCTTAGGCCTTGATTCAAGGGGAGTTTAAACCCCTTCCAAGAGGGCAAACAACAGGAATTGATGTGTATAAATATTTAAATTATTTATAAATATATTTACT
>VXBC01007972.1:3569-19795 GCA_013399945.1 Ploceus nigricollis
ATAAACATTACATTTCTACAAATAATTTCTATAAGGGGAAGAAGTTGGCAACAGCTAATTGAAGATTTTAACCCTTCAGAAGCTGCAAATGGGTGCATGCAGATATGTCATAGTGTAGCTTGGTCCTGTCTCTAATAAATACATGGTTTGAGAATAATTAATGAAGCTGAAATAAGGAGAGGTGGACTTGAATTTCTAGGGGTTTGTATTTCATATATCTAATTTTTAAAAATATTTTCTGTATTTAAAATTTTTGTTTAAAACTTTGAATAAAATTTGATTTAAAATTTTTATTAAAAATACAGAATATTTTTCTTTCATATACCTAGGGGTTTTCTAATTCAATAAATAAGAAATATTTAAATAAATGTTAAATATGGTGTACGATTGAATTAATTTTGTTTCTGTTTGAGGAGGAAAAAGAAAATATCATCACTAAACAAGCCACCTTTCCATGGACTTATATTTTGCAGTATAAAATTGAATGTATATAAACTAATAAAAGACATTTTGAGTACCACTGTAAGCATTTATCTGTATTTGTGATTATTTGCGGTTGATTGTTTGGATTTTCTGGTGCCTTATTAGAAGACAGTCCATCTGGCAGCCTTAATAAAATCCCTTTCCATTATGATCTCAAAGTTTTAATGAACTTTACTAACTTTACAATGGCTCCTGTTCTTAAAATTGGAATTAAAAAAATGAGGAAACATAAAGCAAAGTTGGACAGCAGAATGGAGGAGAGACAAATAGTCGTACACACTGTAGAAATACATAGTTACAGAATTATTATGTCTTATTTCTGTAGGGAACCAAGTTAAACATTATAACACTTTCTTGGTGTAGATTTTTTAAGTTTTTGTATGAATTGTGAGAAAACAACTGTCTAGTTGCATATTGCTCGTGAGACAGCCGCCAGGCCTTTTCTTTGTTTATTCACCCCATCTGGTATGTCTCAGAAGTTTTGTGAAGGTAAATATCTTGAAAATTTGTGAAGGTAAATATCTTGAAAATTACAAATGTCACAGTAGTGGGTATTGCAAACTAAGTAGGAGAGAGAGAAATTTCTTTCTGTTTTGGTCTGTGTTGCACCAGAACACCATGGAAACTATAAGCTCCTGGCTAAACTCTTAAGTGCAGAAAAGAAGCATCAAGCCTTTAGCAGTTTGTAATATATCTACCTGAAGCAAATGTCATAAAAAGTAAATTGAACATGAAGATGGGCAGGTATTTTGCTGGCTAGTTTTGCTTCAAAGTAGGTAGATAAGTCCGTGATTTTTTTTCTTATTTGCTGTTACTCGTTTTTCCTGTAAATATTACGAGATTGCTCTGAAGGAGAACATTATGAATTTTGCAGATTTAACAAGGACAGTCTGTAGTTTCCTGGATATGATTGTGCACCATCTCCATCTGAGAGCATTTAGGTTTGCTGTGGCAAAAGTATTAAGCACCACTTTACTTGAAATAGATCATTCTTGGATATGATTGAAAACTTACATTTTTTTGCCTTCCAAAAAATGAATTACGTGATTGCAAATTTGTTATTTTTTAAAATACATACTACTTTAAATCAATTAAATTTTACTCAAATTCTCTTCACTGATGGACAGAAATATTTTAATCACATGGCTTAAAGATAATTTTCTTAATTCACGACACTTTTAAAGTCTCTTTGTGCTCTTAATCAGAGCCTTGTTTTGCAGTGAAAGTGTATATCTTGTAAAGCACTGAATTCTGAGATTCTTGCTGAGCATCTTAGAAAAGTAGTCTAATAAGAAAATGTGACAGAAAAAAATGTGGATGCATATACTACTGCTCCTTGAATTTTTTTAAAATTTAAAATAGAATATAAATTAATTATTCTACGTTCCCGTTTCACAGAGATTGTGAATTACAGATCTTTTAATTTCGTATATGCTTTCCACCCACGGTCAGAGGGAGAAAAAAGTCAATTGGCCAGAGAGAGGAATGTTCCCATTTCTTTCTTCATCCATTTTGTTAATCACATAAATTCTTCTTGATGTGTAGAGCAAGACAGTTCATTTGAATAAGATTTGGATGAACACTTGTGTTATGATTCAATATCTTAAGGTCACTTAAAGAATCACCTGCAAAGGTATCAGCGAATATGAGCAAATAATGTAAAAGCTAAATCATGACAGAGTTCATTGGCAAGATTCACTCTACTACTTGCTAGATGTTTGAGATACACTGAGAAAAGCAAACTAAATTCTAAAATCAAACTAAAATCGGAATCAACCCAAAAAGTATCTGTCTGGAGGGGAGAGGGAAAAAGAGCAAGAGTAGGAAAGGGTAAGGATAATAAAGAATGTTATGTAAGGAAAGTTGAGATAAGAAGCCCCATGCTAAACTGATTTATTTTTAGCAATGTGAATAGAAGAATTTTGTTGTAGAAGAACATCTGCATTAAGCATATCAGAAGTGCATTTGATTTATTCTTTAATTGCAGTGAATCTAAACTTTATAATGCAAATAATTTCTTTACAATGGGTGATATCTACTTCTGGAGTGTTATCTCTCTGAGGATCATCTGTGTCCAAAACAGAATGCTTCCAAGAATACGATGAATTTTAGGTGTAATTTCACTTCAAGTAAATATTCAAGTTAAAAAAAAAAAATAAAAAAGAAAAGCAAACTAAAACTTGTGTGTTTTCCTCAGAGTTCTTGACTAATAAAATGGTCCTATAGCAGTTCCATAAGAAAAGGAAGGGCAATTTTATACTCTGTTCACTTCCTTAGTGCTGAGATCCAGTCCTTCCCAGTGCTGAGACCTTTTAAAATTAAAACCAGATTTATCAAGGAACAATAGAAACGGTAAATGAATTATAAATGAATATTTTCAGTCTTTACAAACCTAGAAATGGTGGAATTTTGCCTTTGGGAGTAATTGTTATCACAAACTCTTCTAAAGTATGATCATAGTAGCCCCTCTTTCTGAAACTAAATTTAAATGTCCTTTCTGCAGAAATAAACACTTGACAAGTATCTCATGCTGTCAGTTAAAAACAAATCTCCAGTGAATAACTAATTCCATGAGTTGTATATGGTTGAATAAACTAATCTTTCTGTAAATCATAGAATTAAAATTAGTAATAATAAAAATTCCCATTCAATTTTTAACAATGAGTTGCTATGAAGTTTTAAAATCCTATTTTATTATAATGCTAATATTAAAATTGTCTTCTATGGAAAAGAAAAAAGATTTTTTTTAAATGTAAAAAATGAACAGGCTTTTATAATAACATAATTACATATCAGACTAAATACAAACACACTTTGCTTCCAAAAGCAACATCAATATTTGAGTGTTAATCTTCTAATACTTCAATATATTCGAAGTTATAATCCATAGCATCAAGTATATTTCTAATCTGTGTATAGCTAAAGGAAGATAAAACATGATGTAAACTACAAATCTATTTAAAGTTTTCTGATACTTTTGCATCAGTCTGTGACAATGCTAATGCTCTAGAGGAAATTGTGGGTTAAACAAAGTTTTTTCCTTCTTTTCAGTGCTGAAAAGAAGGAAAATTGACAGTATACAATTTCCACTGTCAATCATGCATCTCTTGTTTGATTTTATCACTTTTATTTGGTAGCTTACCAAATTCCAAGTTGTTTTGAAAACTTCTCAGTGCATTTGTGTGCACAGAGAGGCTTGTAGGATTGTTTTTGTTGTTTGTAAGACAGAAAAACTTAACTCTTCTTTTTCATTTAGGCATGCTCTTTGATATAAAATGAAAGGAAGGTAAACTTGGGGTGTAACTTGTGTTTTTCGAGTGTTTATGTCCTGGGTCACGCTGAAGACAAAAGGAAAGACAAAAGCCATGCACGCAAGCAAAGCAAAATAAGAACTTCATTCAGAACTTCCCATTGGGAGGCAGGTGTTCTGTCATCTGCAGGAAAGCAGGGTTCTACGCCGTGTAATGGTGCCTTGGAAAGATGAAAGAGAATTGTTCCAAACACAATTCTTCCTTCCTATTTCTTCCCCCAGCTTTCTCCACTGAGCATGACACTGTGTGGTATGGTAGTGAAGAGGGTTTTCAGCATCAGTTAACTGTGATTTGCAATTCCTGCAGACACCAGATTGGTGCAGATTAATAGTTTGGTGACTGGTACTACTTTATCTTACAAAATACATACTCTTTTAGGATTTCTTCACCACCTGCTGGACTTAATTTTTGCCTTGTGACTTCATTTTTACTCTACCCACATTTTAATGCAAAAAAAAAAAAAGTAAGTGAAGTTTTCCTATGTGCTGTACTAACTGATCTTTTTTGTTGTCATTAATTATAGAATTATCTCTTTTTCAGAGTACTTTACTGTGGATCTAATTAATTGATAGATTAAATAATTTCTTTCAGTTAATTTAAAAACCTATAAAAGTTTGCTTTAATTTTCTTCATATACCACTGCTACTCTTTGATTTTTTTTCCTGTTTTTCAGTACATTTTATTATTCATACTCAAGGTAGTGCTTCAGCTTTCAGTAGTTTCTTGTAAAGATTTGTAATCCCTCTTTATTGAAATGTTTGGAGCCTTACTCCTTACTAACTGTCTGTGTAACCTTTTATAACTACTGGAACCTTTTATTTTTTTAAATGCAATCTTTTTCCATAGCAACTAAATAATAAGAGGCCTCAAAATTATATTAAATTGTAATGTGATGTAGGAAGCCTAGATAAGATAAGCCATGTGTTTACATCAAATTGATTTTGTAACTGAAAATCGTAAATTTCCTCAAAATCAAGCATGAAATTCTTTACTTTGAGAAACTGTAGATGTCTGTAATATAAGAATTTTTATTTTCAACTTTCTGAAAAAAGGAAAAATATTCACAAAATTTTTCAAAAAGATGGAAAATTAAGCCAATTTAAACCAATTACTGTACCTAGGAGTGAAAATTAGTTTCCTGGCTGAGTATCTCCATTATTGCTTGGCTTTCTACTATGAGTTATATATACATAATAATGGACTTGGATTTTCCCTGTGGTAAACTGGATCATGTATTAATCGCAAGCAACTGTGATATGTCCCATATTTAGTTAGATACACTAAGAGGAGCAAAGCTTACTATGCAGCAAAGAAATTCAGCTGTAATGATTTAGAGCAATAATGTTGCCTCCTTCAGTGGGATTTTATCAGCACATACTGTGTTTTCATACTTAAAAGAAAGTACTCCTATGTTTTGGAAGTCCTATATTGATCCCACAGTTAATGTAAGTTTAATCTTAAGGAAGAAAAATTGCTGTGAGATCAATAAAGTCAATTTTCCCCCATATAGTTGTACATAACTTAGTTTTGCATCCAAAATGCTTTAATCTTCTATGCTAACGTAATTATGAATGAAGGCTTGTTAACTTTAAGCACTACAAAGTCTCGCCTTAAATTTCTGAAATCAAAGGACTACTCCTTTGTTTCGAGTTTTGATGTTGAGTGTTTTTTAGAAAATAAAATACATTAATGTTGTGAATAATCTAGCAATGCAGTAAAGACTGCAAGACTTCTCCTGTGGAAAATAACATTCAGAGCTATGGCTGCAGAAGGCTGGTGATGATTGAAAGGAAGATGTGATTTACTCAAAAGTCAGAGACGTCATAATGACTTTTATTTTTTTCTCACGCTTTTCATCTCTACTGAGGGAAAACAGAAAAATCTGTAATGCTTTAGACCAGATAACTATTCTTGCTTTCATAATTTAAAGCAGTCATGAAGCTGATGAATTGATGACCTGAAAATAATCATCTTTAGGGGGATCTACATGACTTTGAGCTGTTCTAGAAGGTCCTAAATCATGTCAGTTCTAGCCTTGCACTCCTGGTATGAATGTTAAATGAGAGCCTACATGATTTTTGACACTGAAGGTTTTTGCAGGCAAAGTAAATTAACAAAAATTAGCAATGCTATTGCATTATCTTGCTTTCCTTTAATCAACACAGATGTAGCTATGTAACTGTGTTATCTGAGGCAGTTGTTTCTGGTGATTTCATTGTTGTAAAAAGATTGGGTGAAAATTACCTTAGTTTGAAAATTATAGGTTACAGGGATTATAAATCTGCAAATGCCATAATGTGATCAAGAAAAAGTGGTAAATAATTTACTATGAGAAAATAAACCTGAGATGTTACTTTTCAGTTTAAATAATTTAAAATTCTTAGAATATAATGGCATATAATTTTAGAGGTTTCATTTAAATTTTCCTAAAATTAGTGGTGACTAGATCTGGAATCCCATTGTGCCACTGTGCTTCCTAGTTTAAATTTAAATGTCTAAGTTTAAATGAATTTAAATTTTTAAAAATAAGTTTAAATGAATTTAAATGTCTAAGTTTAAATGAATTTAAATTTTTAAAAATAAGTTTAAATGAATTTAAATGTCTAAGTTTAAATGAAGTTCCAGGTACACAGTTAGCTTCCAATGAACTTGTGCAACAAAACCAAACCAACCAACCAACCAACCAATCAACCAACTAAATGTTCCTTATTGTAAGGCAGTTCCTTCCTAAATCACTGTAGAAGTCATTGTGAAAAGACACTGTAATTTAAAATGGGCTGCCATCCATTGCTTTTCTCTCCTGTATGGCTTCTATTTGAATTTGAAAAATAAAACTAGTCAGAATCCTGTGTTCATCCCTTCCTGAGACAAAAAATTTGGTATCTAGGGTACATTTTCTTCAAGTCATGTCAAGAAATGATGAATAAAATGTTGACAAAACAATATGCTGAAATTCAATCTCTCAGCCATCCATTCTTAGAAATGCAGTTAAAAAAAAGAAAAACAACCAACCCAAACAAAAAAAAAAACCCCAAAACAAAAAAACCCAAAAAACCCACAAGGAAGACAGGCCTGTTTTGTACATTATAAATTTGTTCTTTTGTAGTGAGCCATTATTTGACATGCTTTAAGCCACTTTAGTTAAATTGGTTTGGAATGAAGTTTCAAAATCTCTGAAAGGTTTGCTTAATAATTTAGTTATTGAAAGTGTTTTTAAGGGAAAAAAAAATATAAGAAAAGGAAGAAGAAATTATTTCCCTACTTTGTACAAGTATGCTATTGGAAAATGTAGAATTGACTGTGTACAACACTGATGCTGCTCTTTTCTTCCTTTCACTCGGTGCCATATTGTACTAATGTTATCCTCATAAACTTAAGTACTAATTTAAATGTATGCCTGCACACCATAGAACATATATTATTTTGAGATGCACAGTTCAGTGATTTGGACGTGTATTAGGGAGTTCCCATATTCAATTCCATTTACAGTGCTAAAGCAATGGAAAAATGTATATAACATAAAGTGGTTATAGTCCTTTCTCTGGGCTAGACTGACTTGGCAAAGCATGGTGCCACAGTTTTTCTTAGGCTACATTTTAATGCAGTGCCAGATACACAGGCAGCTTCAACTAAACTTGTGAAGAAATCAAAGTCCTTATTGTAAGAGGACTTCCTTGTGATGATGATGCTGATGCTGCTGCTGCTGCTGATTATTACTATCCAAATCACTGTTAAAGTTATAAGGCTAAGATATCATAACTTAAAATTTTATGCACTCCCTTGTTTTATTTACATGCATGGTGTAGTTCCCAGTTTGTTGCATTACAAGCAATAATGCCACCAGTTTTATAAGAGATTTTACAATTATGGTTGTCTTACAAATAATGGTGTCTTCATATTTTTTTCACGTTGTTATTATTAGCAGTAATAGCAATTGCAGTAGTATCTGGTTATTCAGATAGAGTTGTGCCAAAATTCAATTTAACAGAGAAAATTATTTGGGAGGATTTTCAGGGAAATGTCCCGAAAAAATATGGCATGAAGTGAAACTTTCACTGCTTAGCATTGAGCCAAGTGGAGTAAATTTGCAAAACTAACAGGTTATGGAAAGGAGCATATCTTCCTTTGTCTCTCTTCCTGGGACAGAGTTGAGCATTGAACCAGGAGTGGAAATTTGCCCACTGATAATTTTGCTATTCCTTCTATTCTTTATTCGTCTTAGATTTAATCAATGTCTCTTGGGTTTCACATGAAATATTGATTTGTTTTACTTTAGAGAGGAAATAATTATTGAGGTATTTAAGAGAAACTTCTGTATAACTCCCGGAGAAATGTTGTACCCATTCTGGATCTCCACTCACAGAAGAAATTGCTAGGTTTTGTCCCTGTGAAGCCTGCGTATTAAGGGATTTAATTTGTGGAATTCACCCTGGTATTTTAACATTTGTTATATTATTGTAGAATATTTTCTCTTGGGAAACATGGAAAAGACATCATTTACTAAAACATTTTTTTATCTTAACAAAGAACTCAATCTTCTCTGTTTACTGGACTGCAGCCAAAACCTTCAGGACATTTTAGAGTGTGCTTGTGATGTAGCATAATGTAGGTCACCTCAAATTCTCTCTCACCCCAAACAGATTAAAGGGATAGTCACACATAGGTGTTTTTAATCTTCCCTAGTTAACTGATAAATACTAAATAACTCATCCAGTGCAAAAAGACGTGTGGTTGCACACTCCAGTCCAAGAGATTGCTCCTGTTGGAGCAAGGAGCTGTTCACTACCTGGCAAAGAAGATATGTCAGCCAGCCTAGAAAAGATACCACTGTATATTTAAGGAAGTGGAACAAAGATTATTTTAATTATTAAGAATGGTCATCTCAAGAAGGGAATAGAAGGAAGTATGGGAGGAAAAATTGAATCTTTCTGGATCCCTAGGAGACTTGGAAGATGAGTTTGCCTGTAATAGTAAGGGAAGCACTCAAAATGGGGCACCACAGCATGTTCATTAATGGAGGAGCTTTCCCCAGCTGATGTTTTCTGTGACAAACAGTCCTGAGCAGGCAACTGTGATTTATAAGGACTGAACAGCAAAGTAATTGAGAAAAAAATTGACAGACAAAGAGAAATCAAAAAATATGGGTTGTTGTCTGATGTTACGGGCTTTCACTTTTCATAAGAAGAAATTTTCCAAATTCTTTCTTTATCTTCTTTCTTAATTGAAAATGAATTTAATGAGATTGAAAGTACCTGGATAAGAACTAGGCATTATCTGTCTATGCAGGTAGTTTGGAATGTTAGCTCTCAGAATAATTCTTCCAAAGCATGCAAAAGGTAATAGTGTGTGAATTCAGTGTAGCGGAAAGGGCAAGTGGGAAAATGTCACCAAAAATGAAAGAGAAGTATGTTCCAGCAAAACATAATAATTGACAATGCACTGTAGCATGCAGTGACATGCAATGAGGTGTGCATGCCTAAACTTCAAGATTTGTGAGGAGTGTGTAACATTTCTACTGTAAGTATTTATACTTTTTTTTTATTGTACCCTTATACAACATGATAAATATGAATTTTATATGGAGATATTACCTCTGCTTAATATTATTTTCAAAATATTTTCAAAATACTGCTATTTTCAAAATACTGCAAATTTTTATTAGCAGTAAGTTTGCATGGGTATTCCTGTGAAATCAAAAACTGTATATTTCTAAATGCAATAAGCTTTTCTTGTTGATGTTCCTAATTTTTTTTTTTTTTTAGGTTTCCATTGTGTCTTTAATTATACCAGATTTAATCATATATGCCGGTGAAGCTGACAGCCTATTACATTATTTGTTATACATGATGATACCTGATGTCAGTTGATCCCAAATATTACAAAAAAAGAAGGTGTTACTCCTTCTGGTCCATTCATGTCCACACATTCTAAAAGGGTCTTAATACCAGTGTTCCTTATTGGCATTTGCAAGTTATAAAGTGGTTAAAAAACTTGTGAAAGGAAGTGAAAAGGAATTGTTTTTGGACTTTGATGAAGTTGTAATGAAAGTTTTTAGTGACAGAAACCACCTTCATAAAGGTCTGGATATGATTTAAGAAGACAAACTCATGTAACATCGTGTGGGTTTGGTCTGCTGTGGGACATTAGCTCAGGCTGTAGGATTCAGATCAATTCTTAAACTTAAAAATTTAGTAATAATCCGAAGGAGTAAATGACATTAATTAAAAAACAGTGATAAAATCACTTCTAATACATATTTCAATAATTCAGTCATGTGAGTTACTGCTGGGTAAAACTTTGATTAAAGAATTGCCTTCTGTGTTATTAATATAGGAAATTTTAAATTCCATAAAAACTGTCTCAGTGCCAGTCTCTAAGTATGTAGGTGTAACTAAGGTGAGATCACTGGATTGAGCATTGTTTAGAAGGATGCCTGAGAGACAGATACTTCGTCTGGTCCTGTTTTGTTAATAACATATGCTGGGATACAAATTGCATGCTACTAATAATAAAATTATTTGGATGAAGAAATAGACTGCCTCCTCAGCAAGTTTGCTAATGATACCAAAGTGGGACAAGGACCTGTACAGGCTGGGAACTGACCTGCTGGAAAGAATCTCTGTGGAGAGGACTTGGGGGTCCTTTTGAACAACAAATTGTCCATGAGCCAGCAGTGTGCCCTTTGAGGCCAGGAAAGCCAGTGCAATTCTGGGGTGCATTAGGAAAACGATTGCCAGCGGGTCATGGCAGGTAATCTTGTTACTCAACCCTGCTGAGGCACAATTGGAGTGCTGTGTCCAGTTCTGGCCTCCCCAGAACAAGAGAGACATGGAGCTTCTGGAATAAATCCAGCAGAAGGCTATTGAACTGACTAGGGAACTGGAACATCTCCAATATGAGGTGTCCTGGTTCTAGTCAAGACAGGATGAATTTTTGCCAGGAGTGAACATGGCCAGGACCCAGAGGTTATTCTATACCACCTCACATCATCTTCTGGGGATGGGGGAAGGGCTCCCTTCCATGTCAGGTAGCCTGGAAGAGGGAGATTTTGAGTGTTGTCACGGGTTCCACAGAGGGTGAGCAATTGCATGTGAATCTTTCCTCTCTTTTCTTGTACACTTTATCATTAGTATTGTTACTTTTACTGTTCTTTATTTTATTTTCTTTCTGTTTCCAGAGCAGATTGGAAACAAGTTTGATCTAATCATGTGTTGGTTTAGAACCAGAGTCACTGGTCACAATTTGCTTGGTCTCCTCATGTGATTGTGGTACCTAATCTGTATATATTCCTATATATGCACTATGTGCTCCTTACGAAGCTCTTTTTCAGAGCAGGGAGAGGGATCACAATTGTTTTTTTGCTGTACTGTGTGATACCAGCTTGTGACATCAAAACATCAAGGGCAATGAACGCAATTTGGAATGTGTATTTTGTGTTACCGTGCTATCCTTATCTTGGTTGTTACCTTTGGGAATCTGTTAATAACTGTACCCACTGGAAAGAACAGGGGAGAATGAATTCCTGCAGCCTTTCACCTCCCTTTTCTTCCTTCAAGCCTGTTACAACAGCTTTTGAGAATTTTGAATTTCCCTTTGATATTAAGGAAAGCATGTTCTTGTTCCTAGGTCTGCAGGGTTTCCTTAGTGTGGTTCACACCCGTGTTTGTGCCAACAAAAGAGTGACAAAAAAGATTTTTAGATGGGTCTTTCAGACATCTGCCCTCGAGGGTGGATGAGTGGCATGGAAGGTGGAAGAAAATGGGCCAGCTTTTGAAGGACTGTTCTGCTCCAATGGTTCAGAAGTCCATCTCTGAAAAACTACAGGACCCTGATTAAGTGGCAGAATATCCAGAAGATAAATTCTGTGACAGCTCCCGAGAGGTGCAAAGTTAAGCAACATACTGGGCTGTGGCAACTACTTATCAGACACTGCTTGTTACCATACAGCACTCAGAGGGAGGAGAGGAAAGCAGAGAAACAGGCAGCAAGGCCACTCAACTGCAGCTGAACCAGAGGAACAACCCATGCCAGCAGCAGTTGCTCCTCTGCAAAAATAAAATTCAAGAACAAATCCATTAGCTTAGTGAGGGCCATCAGAACAGGAGCAAGTGGCAGAGCAAGAGATAATCACTTGGTCTCTGTTCTTGGGTGAACTCAGAGATATATAAATAAATTTCAGCTGCCAGTTGAATGGGCCCCATGTGACCTGGCCACCCTGACCCTGGAATATCATGGCCCATGATCTGAAACTAGATGGTAGTGGAGCCAAGCAACTGGGATCCCTGTTCTGGGATGTAGGCATTGACAAGGGGATTGAGAAGAGGACAGAAATTCTCAGCCTTAGGAGGTGACTCCTGTCAAGCATGAGAGAAAGGTGTTCTCTCAAGGGTGATATAATAATGAACCCAAGTCACTGGAGCACAATAGAGAAAAGTACCCAGTACCTGAGAGAATGAGCTGTGCTGGAAGTAATCTGTAAGGATTCAAATAATAAGCTGTAGACCTCTGTAGATCCATGTGAGGACCAGTGTACACAATCCATGTGGCAGAAGTTTGTACAGAGTGTGCCACTGTTGTAGACCATCCCATTAGCATTGATATCAATGAAGGATGGAGAACAAACAATGCTCCAGGTGGCTACTGACTCTGGGAATGTGAAGATCATCTTTTCTCCACCCTACCAAAATGTAACTTCTCTGTGGAAAGGCTGTCCAGGACTGCAGACAGACTCAAAAGACTCAAACAAATTAGAAAGAAGATGTCCCATTCCCTGCCAGAATGGACCAGAGTCTCTTCTATGGGGAGCAAGCATCCCATGCTTGTAAGGGAGAGAGAGTCCATGCCATGAGGTAACATGGGGTTTTACCCACACGACCACAGAGAGGACATGAGGAAGTGGGATGGAAAGCCCACTTCTGCACTAACAGCATGGGTACGTAAACTGAAGGAAAGAACAAGTAGCACAGGAAATTCTTCAAGGATAAATGCCACTTCCAATGGGCAAGTCCTCCCTCAGACAGAATAGAAGGGCTGGTGTTAGTTCTGGTCCTCTTGAAGGGACCTCAGTTTATATTTACAAAAAGTGAGCAATGACAGCCATGACCAGAAATAGAGGAGCCCTGGCTCCAGCCAGGTAACAGAAAGGGACAATCAGATCTATTGGACTGTGTAGGTCCCATGCCCTGGAACATCAGACATGCAAGGGTATAAAGCTTTAGTTGACACCAGAGCACAGTGTACCCTGGTGCCATCAAGATATGTAGGGGTAGAATCCATCTCTGTTTCTGGGGTGACAGGAGAATCCCAACAACTGACTACACTGGAAGCTGGAGTAACCCTGGCTGGAAATGAATGGCAAAACACCCCACTGTGACTGGCCCAGTAGCTGCATGGATCCTTGGAATAGATTACCTCAGGAGAGGGTATTTCAAGGACCCAAAAGGTCATCGTTAGGCTTTTGGGATAGCTGCTATGGAGACAGAGGAAATTAGACAGCTGAATACCTTGCCTGGTCTCTCAGAGGACCCTTCTGCTGTGGGGCTGCTGAGGGTCAAAGAACAACAGGTACTGATGGCTACCACATCACTGCACTGTCAGCAAAAATGCACCAGCTGGGAGTCTGTGGTCCCCACCCATGAGATGATTTGTGAACTGGAAACCCAGGGAGTGGTCAGCAAGCCTCACTCACCCTTTAACAGCCCTATATGGCTAGTGTGTAACCCCAATGAAGAATGGAAACTCACATGACTGTCATGAGCTGAATGAAGTTTGCTTTCACCTGGAGGGCCATGGAATACACCTGGAACTGACTGCCCCAAGAGCTGGAAATACAGCACTGCTCCATGGATTGATCCAGACTGCACTGAAAAACGGTGAGGCTCCAGAACAATTGCAGGACAGTGATGACATCACAGTGTGTGGCAACACAGCAGAGGAAGTTTTGAGAAAGGGGAGAACACAAAATCATCCTGAAGCCTAGTTTTGCCATAAAAGAAAGTAAGGTGAAGGGACCTCCCCAGTACATTCAGTTTTTAGGAGTAAACTGGTGTCATGGTTTAGGAATAGTACTCCCCAGTTTAGTGTTCTTACTGAGACTCTCCAAACGACACTTCTGATGACTTGCTCCTTTCTGCCTTCCCTCTCCCCCTTGCAGCAGGCTGGAGAGGAGAATTGGAGGCACAAAAAGTAAAGATCACAGTTGAGATAAGAACAATTTACGAGAAGCAGCAATGAGATAAGGAAATAAACAATAACAGCAACAACACTAACAACAGAGTGTACAAAAAAATAAACGTTATTGCTCACCAAGGAAACCCCTGAAAACAGACAATACCCAACTGCCCCTTCTGTCATACTACCCCCACCACTCCCTCTGGCACAGAATCAGTGTCACCTAAACCACTCCTTTTAGCATGGAACCAGCGTTACCCCACCTTTCAGTCCACCACACTTGCTCAATTGGAAGGAAGCCCTTCCGAAGTGATTGGCACTGAAGCACAGCTCCTCCTGCCAGCCTGAGTGCTGGTGCTGGGATGGCTGTTCAAAGTCCCTTCCACACATCCTGACACTGATGTGATGTGAAGTAAGTGGGTTCTGCTGTTCACACAGGGAGCTCAAATAGGAAACCCCAATATTCCAGGGATCTTAGAAGTCATCACTAACTGGCCTGAAGGCAAAAATTTGGGACCATCATCATCGTCAGAGAAGGGGAAGATGACATGTGCTGAGGAGACCCCACAATATAATCAGCTACCTGAAAATGAAAAGCAATACATGCTCTGAAGTGATGGTTCTTGCCATCTGTAGGGGTACATCAAAAATGGATGTCCTATATGATGAGTCACAAAAGCTATTGAGAGACAAGGTGGATCAAGTCAGAGCTGAAAGCCTGGCTTTAGATATTGCTGAAAGAGAAATGGCCAGCACTCTATCTCTACACTGACTTCTGGATGGTGTCAAATGCTCGTGGAGGTAGCTGGAAGGATGGAAAAAGACCAGTTGGGAGTGCAGAGACAAACCCACCTGAGCTGCTGAACTATGGCAAGATGTCACTGCCTGGATAGAGAAGTTGGCTGTAAAAGTTCATCATGAGATGCACATGTGCCCAAGAGTTGGGCTGCTGAAGAATGTTGCAACAATGGGTGGGTGGATTGAGCTGCCAAGATTAAAATGTCTCAGGAGGATCTGGATTGGCAACATAAGGGTGAATTATTTCTGACTTTGTGGGCCCATGATGCCTCAGGTCATCAGGGAAGAGATGCAGTACCCAGATGGGCTTGTGGTCGAGGGGTGGACTTACCCACGGACACTGTCCCCTAGGTTATCCATAACTGTGAAACATGCTGGGATCAAACAGGCCAAGTAAAGCCTCTGTGGTATGCTAGACAGTGGTCACAGAATCACTGAATATTCAGAGTTGGAAGGGACCTGTAAGGATTGCTGCGTCCAACTCTTAAATGAATGGTCCATATAGGGATCAAATCCTCCAACCTTGGCATTGTTAGCACCATGCTCTAACCAACTGACTCAGCTCAGGTCAAAATACAAATAAGGGAAGGCCTGGTAGGTTGATTACATCACGCTCCTGCAGATTTACCAAGGCAAGAGCTACATGCTCACAATGGTGGAAACAACCACAGGATGGCTGGAGGCATACGCTGTGTTTCATGGAGCAGCATCTTGGGCCTTGAGAAGCAAGTTTGACAAATATGGTATATGAAAGTAATCAATGAAAATTTGCTTTCAGCCCAGAGGATTGACTCCTGCTACCAGTTTTTCTGCTTGTACCTTTCTTTCAAGAAAAAGCTGCAAATGCTGACTGTTCAAAGTATGCCTATAAAGTGATACAGGGTGTGGAAAATAAGGCTTGCTGGGTAAGACTGAAATAATTTGTTTTATTTAAGAATTCTTGAGGTAATTTTATCACCATTGGTATAAACTTTCACTTGAAATAATACAACTGATAGTGAAGAAAGGAGATTATTTCCTTTGTATGGAGACAAGACAGCAAGATCCAAAGGTTTATAGTTGAAGGTAAACTTTAAATCTTATCTTGAAAATCTTAGATCTGGAAAAAAGATATTATTCCCTAGCACTAAAGATATTTAAATTTATAAATGGAATTTACAACTGTAAAATATTGTTACACATTGTGTGTGTAGGTATTAATTACTGGGACAATTTTTACAGCCTGTAAGAGGAGTCAGTTTGGTATGTTGACCCTTTTAATCCTGAAATGAGTAAGTGCATACACCTTTTTCCTCTTTTCCTACAGTGCAATAACAAGGATTTTATCTGTATTGCTCTCAGCATCTCAGCCTTCTTGGGCCTTTTGAGTTTCATTTCTTGTCAGATACTTTCAAACAGAGCAGAACTAGCCCATGCCTTTGGAAGCAAGTGATCATGAGGAGCTGTTGCCAGAGTAATGGATTA
>VXBC01007972.1:19867-37414 GCA_013399945.1 Ploceus nigricollis
TTTTTTTTTTTTTTTTTTTTTTTTTTTTTTTTTGAGAGGAATTGTTATTTTTATTTTTAATAATGGGAAGTTTATTGCTGGGGTAAAGTGTAATCTAAGTGAAATCCTCTCTACTTTTGAGCAAAGTTTGATGTAATTAAATCACAGTCAAAGCTTTCATCGAACCAAACAAGCAGTTCTTTCCACCTTTTGTGTGAATTCTCTCTGCATCTGCTGGTTTAGGAAAAAGCAAAAAGGTTTCTGTGTACTTCTGGTAACAAGGTGTGTAAAATATCCTGTCTTGTGGTAAACAGGCTTTTATTGATCTTTCTAAAACATGTATATGTTATTTGGTTATGTTATTCTGGATGAAAATAATTTATTTCTAATAAAATATTCCAAATTCAAAAAATATTATGACATAGCACTAAGATGATGAAAATTTAATCAACCAGCAAGAAAGTTAAACACATACCTCATGAGAATGAACATTTCATGGTGCTACTAAATTAGTTTTCATATATTGCACAATGACATGGGAAAAAATGAATGCTGATGGTATAGTTTATGTGCTTTTGATCAATATGAAATATCTTAATTATAAATTGTAAGTATTTTTTCAACTCCCTTACAATATCTGTATCTGTTTTCATTCTCTCTAAAAACCTTGTCTTTCCTACCATGCGTGCTTGAGAAACTTCCAACTGACATTATAAAGGGCATTAGTCTTTCATAGCTTTTCCCAGAAAAAACTCCATTAGACTTACTGAATTAAATTTTTTACCCATAAGATCATTCTTACTAACGTTTAATTTATTATTATCTTTTTATGCTAAAAGCTTTTTTTCAACCTGTAGTCCAAATTGCTAAGATCCCTGCCAAAACTCAATGAAAATGCATGATGTTTCAGAAATAGAAATAGTAATTTAATATTATTTTGAGTTTATACAACCAAATAAGGCCTATAAGAACCTACAAAACTCTGATTCTGTGGTGTTTTGGAAAGTGTTTATCCTAATTTTGCTATTCTCACTCTTTTTTGAGAAGTAGGCCTTTAAGTCAAAAGACACAAAACTTGCCCATCTAGTAGAAGCCCTTCTACTTGATTTACTGTAGGATGCATCCTGAAGAAGTTGATCTAAAAGTGTTACTGAAGCATATTTGCTTAATTAATAAATTTTGTCTTAGTTCTTCAAAGTGAATAAAAAGATCCTAACTGGAAGTCATCCATTTCTTCCATCACCTCTCAGGTCTAATTCGTCCTAGTCTAATGTTTTATTGAATCTTATGCTTTTTCACTACTGAATTCATAAATAAAAATGTAATTGGAGTCTACGAAAAAGTACAGTCTATATATAATCATCTTGGAAATTATTATAAGAACTTTTCTGGTTTCGAATGGTAGCAGGAATTAAGAGTTAAGTTTAGTGATAGTACTTGCCTTGCCTTGCCATTGAATCATTGTCTGAAGGTTTCTGGAAAAGACCAAGAGAATCAGGAGTTAGTTAATTCGGTTATTATTAATGTTTCTTTAGTGTCAGTTACTAGTAGTAGAGTTTCTGACTTGTGGCTGGTTTCTGAGTAGTAAGAACAAGGAAGTCCTTTATTTCACTTGCTTATGGATTTTCAGAACTCTTTGTGATTTTCATGCTCCCTTTCCCTAATATATGGAACAAAAATATCATGTAATCAGATAAAAACAAAGAAGTAAAAAATAAACAAATAAAAACCTAAGGAAAACATAATTTCCAGCTACATAACAACCATGCCAGCAATTGAAGATATATTGCAAGGTGTGAATCTTTGCTACTGTCTGTAGGGAAACATTTTTTTGCATCCCTTCCATTCCTGTATAATTAAATTCTGATCTATATTACTGCAGTGTTTATCTTATTCCTTCTGGTTTGTCTTTTTAAGTTCACTGTGTTCAGTCGCAAAAAACCTTTCATGTCCCTGGTGAGCACCAAGATTGTCTGTGAACACAGAGGAAATTTGGCTTTTTGTACTCACTAGCTCTTCTTGATTTCTTGTTGGCATGAAATAGCTGCAGTTGTGAAAAGGGATGGCTCCTTGAAAGGAAGGAAATACAGCATTTCATGTATTTTGTTAAGGTAAAAATCACATGCCTGATGTGAATATAAAAGGAACAATTGACTGCTAAGTGTCAGAATTCTGTGCTGAATTTGTGTTAGTTGCTATCTGGAAAAGAGTATCAGAAAACTGGAAGACTTTGTTTCAAGTTAAGAAAATCATCACCCCTGCCATGCGGGTTATTTCCTGGATAAAGTCTTTACCCTTGCAGAGAAAGTATTTCAAAATCCAAATACCTTCTTTTTTTGTCTTGGGCAGTCAGCTCCCTGCCTTCTCTCTCCACTGCCTCCAAGAAATAAATGAAATCTATTAATGAAAACTTGTGTTTAAATAAAAAATAAATTAAGAAAACCAGCCTGAGCTACTCACAAGTAAAATTTCAGCTTGAAAGGTTAACATCTTTCAAATAAGTAAACAGCAGAAAACTTTAGTGAAGTAAGGCATTATGAACTTGGCTACTACATGTAGTTGAAATGTAATTATGTGGAAATGCCTAATATGTTCCATAAACTGAACTGAAGAATGGAAAACCCTGGTGGCTATCAAAACGCATGAATGAAACAGTGCAATTTTCCTGGTGAGTTGTTTTTAAGCTTCTAGCTACAAATAGCCAGCAGTAGACCTGAGATAGAGGAGTTCTTAGGCTCTCTGAACAAGGATAATTTATCCCTGTCCAGGAAGCAAATGCAAGCACAAGCATATAGCAACAGCAGCAGTAATGACAGGCTGGGTTCATTTTAAGTGACATTGCATATTGTGTAGCTAGAAGGCCTGAAACTGTGAAGGTGTAGTGGTCTGTAAATCTGTCGACTTCTCTTTTCTCTTATTGATGAAGATTTCACTAAGATTGGGACCAGCATAATGGTCAATACCTCTCAGGAAACCTAGGGGAGGGGAAATCTCTTTTTATCTATGTCATAGGAATCTCATTAAATTCAATGAATCTTGTGGAACTAATTTCAAGCCTGCACACTGACCAAAGACTAAATTATCACAATTAGCATACTTAAAAATTCTATTAGGTAAAATGACATAGGTGCTCACTCCTGGGGAAAATAGAGTCTCTTTTGTTGAAAAGAGTAGACAGTCTAGAGAATATTTGGTCTTCACAGTATTCGGAAAAGAAGCTTTGAAGTGCACATGACAGAACCAAAGATTTAATAAATACCTGTTGGACGGCAGGTTTTGTGGCACCTTTTTTTAGGTTTTAGCAAGCACTAGTCTTGTTGCTACAGTATGACATGTGCTTTATTGTTATGAGCCTCATTCCTTTTCATGAGGTTTTTCATCATAGACATTAATTTATTAAAATTTGATAGCAAAGTTTATCCCTCTTAGGGCTTTCCTGCATGGGAAAGATGAACATTATTACACTTCTGAGAGACTCCCAGAGCTATTGCCTCTTTTTCTGTTCCACTATGACTGCATTTCTAGTTGTTTTTAGCTGTTCTACTTGTCTGATGATTAGTTATTTAGTTTTCCCTACTTGAGAAAAAATTGCAAAACTTTCTTTGATTTGTTTTTTTTTAACTCTTGTTTTGTTTTCATGTGGTTTACTGGAACAATTTTTTTTGTTTGTTTAATGTTAAATTGTTGCTTTGCTCTTTAGGTACTCAATATTTTCTTTGAGTCCTTCATAAAACCAAAGAACTTGATAGGTTTCTAGGGATGTCAAACATCATAATCTTTTTTTTTCCTTCTATACTACTTCTGTCCTGCCTTATGAGAAGTTTAATAGTTAATTAAGGAGTTGGTTGTTGGTTGAGGGACTTTGGAGTAAATTGAATTTTAAGAAAAAAAAAGGTGCATGCAACAATATAATAGCTGAAAATAATTTCATTAAAAAGTAAAATAAGTGAAATTGCAATATGTTAATTTGTGTATGCTCTTGGGTTGGGATGTTTTAGTTTGAGTTAAGATATGTCACGAGTAAAGTCAAGGCGACGATGTAACGCATGTACTTTTTAGATAATTATGAAGAGAATATAATTTTTCACAGCAGCTTTTAGTAGCTACGCACTCTATGTTGACATTTGCTTATTTAGAGTAAATTTGCACTCAAATTGAAAAACATTAAAATCTGTTAGTCATTATTGTGGACCAAGCTGATAATTCAGACAAAGAAGCTGTTCATTCAAAGTAAAATCAGTACCATATATTTTTGAAGTTTTCACAGAAAAGAGAAGGTTTATGCCTGTAAATGAAATAATGTTTTTTTTCACTACATGGAAATTAAAATATACACCTATGCATTCTGAATAAATAAATCTCAGGTTGTCCCAGTATTCTGCTATTTTTATGACAATTTTTATTTCAGCAAGCAGCTGCTTTAGTGGAAGAAACAAAATTTATTTTTTCAACTACAATGTTATAAACATAGTCATCATAACTGTTATTGTTATTGTAACTGTTATTATTATAGGATGATATGCTATTTGAACTCTTTTGTTGTAGTTCATATGGCATGAACTATGTAATTTATAGTACCCGTATATTAAAAGTTTCTTGGCATACTCTGAGTATGCATAATGGGATATTGTTTGGAGCTGGAAGAGAAATTATAGGTATACTTTATTCATGCATCACTTAAGAGTTTTATTCCTTTAAAATGCTTTATAAATTTGATTAAACTCACACTGGAATTACAGTATATGGAAAGGCACGCTTTATATAACTTGAATAACTTTTCTTGAATAACAGATAATATGTATTTTGTTTATATATCTTTTCTCCAAAACGTTATTTGTTACCAGATTTCTGTGCATAGTAAAGAAACCTAGGGCTTCTTTATGCTTTTGGTATTCCTATGTATTATTTAAAAATATATATTTATCACAAAAATTGTAATAAATGCTATATGATGGACAACTTTTAACTAAAATATCTTGTTTTAAATCTCATATTAGAGTGGTCTACTTAAGTATTCCTTTAGTCTAGAGAAGCTGTGTGAAATATCACTAGAAAGCCCTACATTGCCTTCAGCAGTGAGATGTGTTCTGTTGAACACTGGAAGGCTGTCCAAGAGAAGTGAAAACTCACCGTTAGCATGTGAGAAAGCACTGAATTCAAACAGTGTTTCCGTCATGTAGAATGTCTTCCAATGTAAATGAAAGCATACAGAATTGTCACTCTGTAGAGACTATTCTTTCATTTTTTTAATTTACATTGAGAAGCAAGTTTATACTGACCCTCTGGTTCTTGACAATTTCTACAAAGTGTTTTGATTTCCCTCTGGAATTCATACTAAATTTTGAGTTAAATTGCACAATGGAAGTTGCCACAAGAATATGTTTTAAGCTGTATGTGCTAAGCAATAAAGCAGAAGTTCATATGAAGTCATTTTCCTGAAATAAAGCATAGTGGCTGTTGTAAAAGGATTGTATAATTATTCAGTGTATATCTATTTGTGACACATTGCTCATTTCTCATATTGTGCAAAAGGCAAAAAGCCATATCATGGACTGTTGGATTTTGGATAATACCTCTTTTTAATATTCAAAATTTTATGTGCCTTTCTATTATAAATCAAGTTTGACATAAACTATTATATGATAAATGCTAAGTGCTCATAGAATTCTTCTGGGAATGTCTCAAAGCAATATGTGTGTTTCACAAATACACATGTATTAGACCATCTGAGTAGAATAATTCAGTACCATTGATTCCTTTCCAACATGTACATTAAAAAGAAAAAAGGTGAAAAATGTATTTGGCAGACGCTAACATTACAAAGGCAGATGTATCATCCATCCAGTGGAAATGTAGCTTTTTTTTTTTGGTTTATTTTGAATTGAAATTTGTGAAGAGTTATACCCAGGGGTGATTTAAAAGTAGTGTGCCTGCTGTTGTTTATCTACTAGTGCTTCTATGTATTAATGGCATGCTCTCATTCCTGATGAATCATTTCATAACACATGCCACCTCTCACCAGAAGATCATTATTTAAAATATGAGACATTTGAGAGAGATGAGACATTCTGCTGCAAGTAGCTCTGCAATTTTGAGCACAGGGAAGACATGGACCTGTGGAGCAGGTCCAGATGAGGGCTGAAAAAATGTTCAGAGGGATGGAGCAGAAGCTCTCCTGTAAGGAAAGGCTGAGAGAATTGGGATTGTTCAGTCTGGAGAAGAGAAGCTGCCTTGGCGACCTTATCATGGCCCTTTCAGTACTTAATAAGAAAGTCTGTAGCAATAGAACAAGGGAAAATGGTTTTGAAACAAAAGAGGGTAGATTTAGATGAATTACAAGGAAGAAATTTTTTACGATGGGCATGGTAAAACATTAGAGCTGAGCCCAGAGAGTCTGTAGATGCTGCACACCCACAAACATTGTAGATCAGGTTGAATGGGGCTCTAGGAAATCTGTCTAGTGCAGGTGTCCCAGCTTATGGCGGAGGGTTGGACTAGATGACCTTTAAAGGGCCTTTCCAGCTCAAGCTGTTCTGTGATTCTGTGGGTCCGTGATTGTATATCATGCAGAGAGATTTGAGTAAAAATGCCTTTTATTTTCTCCTCTTGAATTCATCTTGGTGTCTAGACTTACAATGTAGGCTTTGGCAGTAGAAAAGGGGTCAGTGACACTTGAAGTGTTCCCTTGAATCAGCAGTGTAAGTAGCTCTCTGTGTGAAGCACAGCATCATCATAATCTTCTCTTTCTAATATAATTTATGACTAGTAAGTTCTTTCTATTTTCTGTGCTGTAAAAAAAATCTTTCACTAATGAGATCATTTTCTAAGACTTACCAGTGCAATGCATTTACTCATAAGACCTTCATTTTTTTTTCTTTTTTGTGCTACCAGGTGGACAATTTGTCCCAAGTAGAACAGCTTCTTTCACCATTGTAAATCTAATCTGTGGATAATGAAGTGAAAAAAATGAGTTTGTAGTTAGACACTAAAGAGTAGTTATAAATTTTTGCCTTTTTTATTGTGTAAACCTACAACAGGAAATAGTTCTGGAAGTAAGAATAACTTTACTTCTTTTTTTTCATGAGATAAGTACTCTGAACTTGGTAGAATATGGCACATGTGACTTCATCAAGAGCAATTAATATAACTTATTGTTTGTTGTGAATGGATATTATTTATGGGATTCAGGAGAGAACTTCTAACTCTAACAGTCAAGGCCACTACTAGGCCTTTCCTTTAGAAAGAGTTTTCCTCAAAGAACTAAATTAAACAACATCAAACCCAAAATTTTTGCATGTGATCAAAAATCCCCTTGGGACATTCATATTAAAGTCTGTGGTTAATTAGAAATATCTATAATTACTTAGCAGAAACAATTATTAATTAAGGTAAGGAAAATATTTTTTATTCATTAATATTTGTGGGTTTTGACTGTGAATCCTGGTAGACAAATAGAAGGGTTGGAAGAAGAAGAATTCACCTATGACTTGTCAGTTATTAGTTGCATCTAAAGAATGTGATTGTCCTTAAAATAAACACTTCATAAAGACTAAAATTTGACATAATTTCCTCTTTCTCTAAAGAACTGATGCCAGCCCAGGTGTAGTTAGAGAAGGACTTGCTGCACTTGAGTTTTTTTGAAGTTAATTTTCTTTCAGCTAAACTACATCAGATATCGATTCTCAATTGATACATTTCAAATTTAAATGGAGAATGAACACATATCCTGTATAGTAATTCAGCTGGAGAGGCATTTAAAGCTAGGGTATTGATTAGCGTTTGCTTGTTTCTGCACAATTGATTGCGAACTGCAGTTAAGTCTTCTTTTTCTGAAACACTCAGGTTTTATTCGGTATGATGTTAGGACTTGCATACTAATAATTGTGAGATAATGATTATTTTGCTGTGTCTGTATCAAATGCATATACCAGTTGCAAAGCAAAATTTTTTTCCATTTTGTCATGTTTACTGTGCTTAAAAGGGATGAGATTACTTTTTTATTTAATTTCATTCAGTTTGCTTGGCTTTATAATTTTTTTTTTAGAAACAGCTGTATTAAATGTGATTGCACATAGAAAGTGATTGCAAAGACCTGTGCTGGCATCAGGTCAAAAGTAAATAAGAAATATGTGGTGAAGTTGTAGGTGGGTGCTGCAACAGAGAATTGAATGTGTCACTTGCTATTCATGTAAATCATAGCGAGTGGACCATTTCTCGGTATGATCTCAGAAGTTCTCAGAAGTTAGAAGTGGGTAAAAGCAGCTGGTTGAAGAACATGATAAATTATTTTCTGGTTGTCTCATTAAATATTGGGTAAAAAACCCCAAAACCTGTGCCTCAGTACTGATACTTCTACACATAATACAGCAAGAGGAAATATTTAGACTTATGCTGCTCTCAGATGCAGAGTTGCTTCTGTTAACAGTTCCAGTAAGCAGTTCTGTTGGATTAATCTGAATGTGATATTTTTCACTGGCAGATAATTGTGATGATCAGCTGGTGTCTGCTTTGCCTCAGTCATCATTCAGTAGCTCATCAGAGCTGTCTAGCAGCCACAGCCCTGGATTTGCAAGGCTTAATCGAAGAGAGGGTGAGTGAATTTTATTGTTCAATTGTCAATTCTGGGTTGAAATGAAAACAGTTTAGATATTCAAGAGCATATGTTACTGTTTCAAATAATTTTTTTCTGGTGTTTGTATACCAACTATGAACAGCAGTGTAGTCGCAGCTCAAGGAAGATATGAATCTCAACTTCCCACCCTTTGGTAAGCTGTCTGACCACATGAGCCCTCACTGGCTGGAGCTGCCCTGTGGGCTTATTGAAGAGGCAGCATCTATGGACACTGACTTCTATTTAATTATTACCTGTGAGGAATCTGATGAATAAACTGGTTCAAAGGTGCTGTCCTAGGAAACTTCACCGAAATACTGTGTCTTAGGTCAAAATCTAGTTCTTAATTCAGCCACAATATTAGTGGTGGTTACGTAGAAAATTCAAGTACATACAATTTCCCTCATGTAGTCCATTGTTATATTTTGCATTAATTAAATTGAGAGGTATATAAAATAAATCTTAAGAATATTTTGTCTTGCCAGAATCATTTCTGTCATTGTACCTCCATGATTTACTGGAATATTTGAAATGTCTGATAGGTAGAAACACTGTAGTGAAGAAGGAATATCCCAATCTATTTTATTAACTTAGAGTGGAGAATAAGCATGAGCTTCTCTTTCGAATGAAGTTGTGATATCAGTGGAAATTATATATCCTGGAAGGAATTCCTTAGTTTGAAGTAATATATGCTCTTAGAATTTTAAATAACACATGTATTATCACCAAAGTTAGCATCTTCATATTGGTCTTCCCTAAAAATGTATATTTGAAAGCTTTTTCCATTTGGCTCTCTTCATGTGCTATGAAGTTGTTTGTCCCATGTTAAAATGCATTTGTTAGATTTACAATTTCCTTCACTCTGCCGTGTACTGTATGCACACATTAGAAATGCTTATAACCTTTCATCTGGTATAATTTAAACTCATGTAGATGCAAAACAGCATGTAGCTTAATTAGAAGATTATGACTGTCTACCTTCTCATTCTGTGTACCTCAGGTTCATGGTACTGAACAGAGTATAGGTCTGAATGTCTTATTCATTTGTCATTGTTTAATAATGTGACCAGATTGTTTGGCTAGATACCTTTTGGTTCATTCAGACGTAGTTTTATGGAATGGTGTAGATGAGGTGAGATGAAAATTTCTTCAGTCTTCAGTAAATTAATTTTAATTATATTAGTTTTAACTTATATTTTGTTCTTTATTTTTCAGTGAGAGTAGAGACTCAGTACTTGCTATGGAACCAGAAATACTACATTGAATTTGTGTTTAACTGTTTTTTTGAATTTCCTGTGCAAAACCTGATTATATTTATGGGTGTATATACGTGAAAGTTTTATTTGGATGGAACAAAGCTAGTCATTATACATACATGGTTATAAACAAAAACATTTAGGCACACAAAAAATGATTGCTAAACCATACAGATTGGAAAAAAAATCTGTTATTCGGAAAATATGATGTGTACTGTCAGTGATTTTATGGAAGCAATGAACACATCATAAGAGTTTTAAAAGAAATTGTGTGATACCTGAAAGTGGGTTTGCATTTAATATAGATAATTCTCTACTTTGAATACAAATATCTCTTTTTTTCAGCCAAAGTTAGTGTCTGGGAGTGATTGTGACCTCCTAACATTCATTTAGGACAAGCAAATTGTTGTTCCAATACAATAATATGCTTGATTCTTAAAATGCCAAAGTTAGGGAAAATTGAATGCATTTTAGACAGAAAAAAGTTGAGTATTTTTACACAGGTTACATGGGAGTCAAAATGTTGTCGTTCATCAATAAAGAAATAAACTAAATATGTATACACCTACACTGTTTCAGTTGGCAATGGAAAGTTAAAAAATAGCAGGAAATTTATCAGAAACATGGGAAGTTGAACTGAAATGGTTCTTTAACCATGTAGATTTGTGTTTAAATGTAGAAAATCAATATGAAAAGTTAAAGGGATTGAGGAAAGAAAACTTAAGCCTAAAAAATAAAAGTACAATAAGCACTTTATGTGAAGATGTAGTAAAAATGATAACAGCAGAGAATGATTAGTAGAACGGCTAACTGAGAATATGTTTCAGCTTTCTCTCTGTAAAGCAAAAAGATAATGTGGTTGAACTCCTTGATAACAAAAAGAATTTCCAGTCCATTAGCAGTTAGGGAAAGTGATAACATCCAGGAATAACTCATTAAATGTTCTTCAGAGTTTTAATTATTACTAGTTCGTTGATTCCCTGACGTTTTCAGATACTCAATACTCAAGCACAGCTAATGAATACTTCTGCTAACTGCTAAAGTAGTTACTCTGACATCAGCTTTGCTTGCAATAATGGAAAATTAGATAGAAAAATTAAGTAGAAAGAATTAAGTAAAAAAACTCCAATCACTAATAGCAGTAGAATATTTTTAATGGAAAAAATAAATTCTTAAACCCCTGATTTAATTATTTGAAGTTAGCAGACATAAAATTCAGGGATTTAATATAAGTAGAGTTTGACTTTTGGCCTNCCACTGAGCTGTTGTACTAACATTCTGCATGCTGAAAGTCTGGTTGAAGTTCTAGGCTGTTTTCCTATGCCAGTGGGAATAGGCGACACAAAAAATGTTCAGGGGAGGTGCTCTCTTTTTACGTATCTATCCACAAGAAAGTAAANGAGCATGTCTGCCCAAGATAGTGATAGAAATTTAAATGCCAATACCTAACCAGGACCATCAAGGATGTGTTACTATTCACTCATTTCCAATAATTTACATGATGAGTACTCAGTTGAAGTCTGGTGCTACAGCGGGTTTGCTCTATTTGCAAATTCTTGGTGTGTTATCTCCCAACCATGATCTGTGAAAGAGCCCTTTACCACATGAAGTGAAGGTTGTGTCATTTTTGAGCTCAGCATTTTCTGGTTTTGTCTGCAGTGCACTGTCAGGCTGGTTGTACACACTCCCTNGCACCATATCAGTGTGATTCAAATTAAATGCATTAAGATCTAGCTGGTGGACCTCATGATGTGTTTATCATTACTATATAAAGGTGTTTTCAGAGAAGTTCAAAGGAAACTCTTAAGGCCAGCTTTGTTCAATACTTTTGCTGATTATATGGAAATAAGCACAAATCATTTATGATGAAATGCATAATGAAATGAAGACTGGTGAAATAGTGAATAATCATGGCAAAGCAGTTATGAAGAAATATGTAATCAATATACCTAAATATACAATATAAATATACCTAAATATATAATATAAGTAAACACTTTAACNTATACCCAAGAACATGGGCCTTCTTTTGAATTAATGAACTTCTGAAACCTTGAAAGAAAAGAAATTAGAAGACAGTTGTTCTACAAGAGTGAATATACCATTGGAATAGCTTTAATATTTGGACAGCTAAGTAAGCTGGATAAGGATTTGGCTGTGATTATCTTGCCCCATATTCACACACAATTAATTGATCAAAATATGACAGACGAAAATTGAATATAGAAATTGTTAAGTAGCCAAAAAAACTGGCTTACAGCTTTCTCTTTCCCTCAAGTAGGAAGAAACCCATGTATTTTAATTTTGCTGTCAGCTTACCCTGCCAGTTTTTCAAAAGAAGCCTGAAATTTTGAATGCCTTAACAGCAGGTCTATTTTTTTTTCCCTCTGGTGTATATATGGAACTTCTTTGTCTTTTTCATTACCTTTACCTTATCATTACACTGAATATCCTACACTTCATCGCATTATTTTTGTTAAAAAGAATATTTAAAGGATCGTTTATTTAGTATGGTATTGTAAACTCCATACTTATTTTTCTTTTTATAAAACAGTATACTTTAGCCATTTTTTGAGAACTCACACTAAGTAGGTCAAAATGAATAAAGTCAATTTTCATCAATTTTTATAAGAAGCAGTTTAACCTTCATAATGTAATGCTAAAAATTAAAATAAAATGACAGACAAATTAAAAAAACTTAATTGCAGCTAGGATTGTATGTCACCAAAGGATAACTAGGAAAAGCTTACCCCCTCAACTTCAACAGTATGCAAATAAAATTAATTAAAGCTGATATTTTACTTTAATACAAGGAATAAGAAAAGGAAACTAGAACAAAAAAAGATCAAGTCTAATGTTAATGTTAATATGTTATAATGTTAATGTTAATATGTTATAATGTTAATGTTAATGTTAAAATGTTATATTTTTATAAAAAACAGCAAATCTAAGTTGAACTATCTAACATCATGACACATTTTTATGACTTACCTGTTAATGTATATATGTTAGGAAAAAGGCAAAGGTAACAATCTCAATCTTTTGTCCAGTGGAAGTCCAGGACCATGCGGTTCTGAGGAAGAAATCAATCTGGTTTTCTTTGGTTGGTTTCTTTCCTGTAGCTATTACAATAATTATATCTTTCAGTAAGAACATTACCATGGATCTCTCAGCATATTAATTACAAAATTGTTTTTAATACCATTTTACAGCTTCACTTCTTCTGCAGAAGATGTTTTTAATAAGGGTATTAGACACCTTAAAAAATTGTATGGGCATATAGGAAAGTTGCATATGGCGTTGCACATGCATATGTTGCATGTGCACAATTTTTAAAAATTCTCAGGAGTGTATCAGCCTTATAAAGGAAGAATTTGAAGCAGTATTATTGCATTAATGTCAAAATTTGAATTTATGCCGCTTTTGTTTTGCTGTATGTTCTGTTCGTATGTGTATATGGTGTGATTCTGATATTGTAAAAGGATGTGGGGGTGAGAAACAAAGTGACAAAAAAAGGGAGAAAGAGAAAGAACAAAAGAGGCAACTAAATTGCACTTAAGCAGAGTGAGTAAATAGGATCAAAGATTCACTAATATTCACTAATATTTTTAATATTTGCAGAATATTTGTGCTTTCATGAACATTTATGAGGAGTTGGAATATTTGTACAGTTATTTCAAGAAACCTAATTCCAGACTTGTCATCAAAACTCATTTAAGCGTAACAAAGCATAAAAAGAGGTTTCAGCCAGCTATTGCATGTGTTTCATCATTGGAATAGCAAAATCCATGGTGAAATGCACAGAAGAAGTAAAAAATGTTAGTAAGGATACCTCATTCTTGAAATTGGTTGGGACTCTTTTTCTACCTGAAATATAGCTATGGGAATAGAAAAAATAAATTTTTTAGAACTCACACTAAATAGGTCAAAATGGATAAATGAATTCTAGCAATCAGTAGTTAAAGAAAGCATCAAGTCAACAGTTAAAGAAAAAAACAGTTTTCCAAAAACTTCTGTTAAACTAGAGTATTCAAATACTCTTACAAGCAACCTTGAAAAGGCTTGAGAACAAGATCAAACAAGAATTTACTTCAAAAATAAAGTTTGCTACAACCCATGTCTACTGTTCTTTTTGTTAGAGTTAATAGAATAAAAAATAGAAATCTAGATATAGCCATTTTTTTTCTGGGTTTAGATAGTTCTAAATAATATACTTTTAAAATCTTAGATAAAGGCTGAATTTTATCCAGAATTTGAATCATTATGATATCCTTTAGAGAGTCAAAATAGAATTTGACTCCCAGGACTGCTTTGCAGTAACAAAGAATTCAAGATCATGCCTCCTTTAATTTTTTGAGGGATGGAAAAATAGATCATAAGTGATGATGCATCTGATTTTCTTTTTTTTTTTCTCTTGTATGTTTAGGCCAAGAGTAAAGGAGCTTAAATATTTTTTTTCTAAAAAACATAAAAAACACCAATTGCTAGATGGGATAAAGCCAGATTTTGGAAAATTTCCTGTATTAAAAAAAGTACAAAATTTTCTATGTCATGTATGACTAACTTCAGCTGTAGTGCTAAATAAGGCTGAGTGTCATAAATTCCAATTTTTAGAGAATTATGACAGTTTCAGTTTTAAAGGAGAATGTTATAAAAATAGAAAACATCTTCCTGCCACACCCCTACAAAAAGTTCTGAGACTTTACTTGTACAAGGGCTCTGTCTTTTGACATCTCATTTATCATAGATTTCCTTAAGGACCAGCTGTCTTGCATAGGAGACATGGGTTTTTCCCCTTTTATTATCCTGGTCATACTGCCATGTTAGTGCCATACTCGATTGGCTGAATGGAGAACACAGGATTCCTAGGCTAATCTCAAAGCTTTTTAAAATGGTGTTATTCTAATGAATATCCTAGTCACTATTTCCCTCAGTGTCATATAGGCAGACAATTCATATAAATATTGTTGTAATCTTTATGAAATTGTGTTAAATTTATATATTACATTATAATCTACATCTTTAGGTATCTCAAAGAGACAGAAAATAATGAACTAAGCTACTTCAGATAAGAGATAAGAGCTGAAAGTACATCAGACACTCTTGAAACAGGTCTGTAGAAAGTATCAGACTCATCATATTTAGTTGACTAATATATTAAGTAGAATTTTCTGGTGAAAAGTGACTTTGTCTTGTCTCAGCTTTTTGATTTCTCTTCATCAACAGGATTTTATTTTCAAAGATAGATGTAATAATAAAGAATAAGTGAAATACACAGATTGATTAGACAATGGCAATAGGTTAGCAAAATGTATTTTTGTACACATAATACCTTTTTCATTCATGTTTTGAAACTTTCTGCCCCAAACTGCTCCTGCTCTGGACTTTTGAAGTGAAATTAGTAATGAATTTCTATTACTTAGCTGCTTTGAATACATTTCACTGCTCTTGGGGCCAGATGAAAAACAGCAGTCTCTGTCTAGCAGCCTTATATCCCAAAAGAGGAATAATTTATGTTCCAGAAGAATAATTTTCAATGACCACCTGTTGCATATAAAGAGTTAGACAGAGAAATTAGTGCTAGGCCATGAAAATGAGTGTAAAATAAATCAAAAATCTACTTTTTGCTCTATTTTCTTCAGATTTTCAGTGAACAATGAAGTCTGTCCACCATTCTTCAATAAATTTTCCTGTTAGAGTACCTCAACTTCTAACTAGAGAGGTTGTAACAAATTATTTTGATGTAGATAATTGAGCATATGATGTTATATGTTATGTTATATGATGAGCATATAACAAAGGTCTGAGCTCTACAGAGAAGAATAAAACAACATACGAACATCCTGTTCCATGTTGGAATTAATTCCAGTCCTTGCTCCTGGTACAAATATCGCATAAAACGACAATGGTTCAGCTTTGGCTATATTAACTTGCAAGACAACTTTGTGTACTTGACTTTATGATTTCCTTCACTCTCAAGGGAATTGTTTCCAAAACTCCTCCCAATGGCTTAAAGCAGTAGAAAAAGGTCAAATAACTGCATCAGCAGGATGTTTATGCAAAAATAGAAGTGCTAAATTACTTTTAGGTTTGTTTTTTTTTTTTTATTTGATGGTGCGATGATCAATAGTGCTGTAGAGTGGGCAGAACTGATTTGGATAAATTCAGTAGAAATTTTTATGAATATTTTTAAGTCCCTTATGGAAGTACTCTTTTTTTTGAGATCTTTTTTGCTTACTCTTCATTTCCTTTGTTATTATTTATCAAAATTAAGAATTCTGTTGTAAGTTTATTAACACAAATTTTAGTTTTTATAATAACACCATTAAAGAATCAATAGATTATAATCTATCATAAAATAATATTCATATCATTTGCAGGATTGAAGATATTTCTGTTAGTAATTTTGTACTGTTAAATAATTTATGAACATGTGGATCCTCTAAAAAGCCTTCACATGGGTTTTAAAATTTCCATGAATATGGCATGCCAGCTCCTTTGTATTATCTTGTTGGTTTCTTCAGTTTTAAAATATTAGGGACCTAAATTACAGTGTCATGAGGATTCTAGAATTTAAATAATTTCTTTAATGTTCTTTCTGCTGTTGTGGTCTCTTCCTAGTGTCATATTGGTAATTGTAGATTATAGCTTGCAAACCGTTAAATGAAACTAAAAGGTCATCAGTAAATTAAGCTGCTCAATCTTCAGTATTTTAGGGTATAAAAAATCATTGTCCCTTATATAGTATGTGAACTTATCTAGACTACCAGCACTCCTGTTGTTTTGTTTGTCTTAAGAATAAGAACATTACATTTTTTGTTGTTCTCTGATGAGTTGCTTATGGGGTTGTTTGGTTTTGGGCGTAGAAGCTTCTCCATTTTATACAGTCATTTATTCTACATATTAGTATGGCTTTCATTCTCTGTTTGAGAACGAAAGTACAGCTGTGCATTAGTCTCATCATGACTGTGTCTAGAAAGAAGATGAAAGGTTCCCTATTTATTTATGCACATGTATCAGTTCAGACTTTTTCTAGAAGGTGATTTGGGTATTTTATTTTCCAGTGTCTTAACATGCCGCAATTGCATGTATGCAGTGATAGTCATTGCAAAAGTCAGAACTGCGAACACTCTGAGGTCAGAAACTGAGTGTTTGTAATGAATTTATCATACTTTCTGGCTGAGGTATTCTGTAATCCTTCAGTAGAGAATTAATTTGAATAGAAATTGTGCTGTTATCAGATACCTGTGTATCAATTCATGCTAAGGTTGCTGTCTGCCTGAAGCATGCGTGGATTGCAGGATGTCTCGCTCACAGATTATTCCCTGTACCATTTGCATGCCAGCATTAAGAGGCATTGATAAATAGTATGACCTGCAAAGGAACAGAAAAATAAAATCTATTTTGCAATTCATGGTAATTCTACATTGCTATGAGTATATTTCACAATATCATCACCAAAAGGCTAATTTCCCCTGTTTTGGGACAGAAAGATAAGCAAAGAGAAATGTAACCTTAAATAATACTGTTTGAGGAAGTTGGTTTGAAGGAAAAACCAAAACAAAAACCCAAAGTAAAATCCAAATTATTAAATTGTTGCTTACATTAACAAATGTGTCTCAGGACAGGTAATTTATTGTATTCAAAACTAATTGTTCCTTCTCAAAATATTGTAATGAACCTGAAAGTTCAGTAGGGATC
>VXBC01007972.1:56612-79523 GCA_013399945.1 Ploceus nigricollis
AGTTTTAAACCTTAACTTTTGCTAATACAGATCTTGCAGTTATTGCAAATAAATATGCAAAAAATTATTGGAATTTAAGAGGGGTGTAAGTGCTGGTGCTGGCTAAATAGTCTAGGTGACTGCATGTGAAGAAGCAGATATCAAGGCGTGTATGAGCGTGAACTGTTTTGTGTTTTGTAATTGTAGTCACAGAGCCAGATAAACAAAAAGCGGGGCACTGTTCATACAAAGGGGTAATCTTTAAATAAATTTCTAGTCTATATAGTTCAGAGTTTTTAAAATTAAGCAAAAGTATCTTGGCATCCTGATAACTACACAGAGCAAGTTTGGAAAGCTTAAGCATCACCTAATAAATTTTCTGCCATCAGGGTTAAAAGTTTTTAACCTGATATAGCACTCCAAGTCCACTGAAGCTATACGCAGATATTTTCTACCCTGGATGTGAGATTTTGGACCATATCTTCAGTCATTTTGAGTTTTCTTCTCTTGTAGCTATTTGCTAACTTTGCTGAGGTTTTTTTTCTATGGTCAGTGTTAGTGATAATGATACTGTCATCCCAGTGAAGCTAAGGAAATATGAAAGTAAAAGCTCTTTAAACACATATCCTAGCAAACAGGAACCAGGATTATGAAATAATACCCATTCAGTGTTGTGATTTGTTTATATTTATGGTCATGGGAGAGGGCAGAGGATTTTTAACCTCCAAAAGCAAGAAAGGTAGATAATAAAATTTCAACTGCATATAAAGAGCATAAAAATTGAATTCTAGAAATAGAATATCTAGAGGTATCTCAAGGAAAGCAAGTCTTCTGCTAGATTCTGCTAGAATTTTAGTGCATAAATCCAGGATAGATTTCAAGCTGTAGTCTTGTTTATAGTTTGGCAGTTGTAATGATGAAGAAATTGTTGACTGAACTGATGAATGGTGCCACCTTGTATAACTCCCACAAAAGAGCACTGTGCATTGCTTGGAGTGAATGTGTGAGGAAACTCCAATGTATTTCACTTAAGTGACTTAAAAATAAATGTTATAATATTGTAGAAACAGAAATCAAGAATAATGGAATTTCACAGGCAAAATTTGAAATATGAAAGATGCATAATTGCTTAGATTTTAAATCTAGCACAAATTAGTCAATTTTAATGCATTAAAAGCATCAAAAATTTAGGAATTTTTTCAAACATTTAATAATCAATTTATGGATGAACATCACATAAAATGAAGGAGGCTGTTTATCAGTTAGTATGTATAAGTGACTAATGAAAACTCTAAACTTTGATTTAATTCTCCCAGTAACCGTAGATCCTTCATTTACTTATGAGCCATCAAGTAAAACTGGCAAGTTCTTACTAAAATGGAATTGGATGACAGAGATTCATGAGTTAAGAAAAGGAGTTAGTACTTCAGAAAAAATATTGCTAAATGTGTTCAGTAAACTGGTAATTTAAAAAATTACATCACGTGTACAAACATTTTACAAGCACTGGTCTTTGAAAGAATATAATAGGAATTATCAAGTGAAATCAAAATATTTTATGTATTATCTGTGTGTTCAACTTCAAGTCAGCATTTTCTTCATAAAAAGAAACTGTGTAATGCTTGGGGGTTTCAACAGACATAAAGCAAGAATCCTGCATGCTTGGGCAGCTTGAATGTAGATTTTTGGTATGTTGCATACAAATCTCAATATTGGCATGAGACAGGGTAAAATAAAAAGGGTTAAAAGCCCCCTGAGATAAAATTCAAATAAAGGAACTCTACATACAGGTTTTCTCCCCTTTGAAAATTATTTTTTCTGATTTGCTGTTAGTTGGCAACAAAAGATGTTTCATCAGTCACTGTAGAACATAGATTCAGATGCAAGTGAAGAAAACATATGCTTTAGATTAAAGACACTGACAAAAAACAAGAGGAGGGAAATAAGGTGAAGACTTCAAAGTCAATAATTCAGGAAGTTTAGAGATGACAAAATTATGTTCCTGTAAATCTTAGTCTATCCCTGTGTGTTCATACATTTTGGCACAGCCTGGTTTAATATACATGGTATCTGCGTCCCTGTGAGAAGCTGTTTAAGACCTCTCCAGATCTTCCCAGAAACACCCACACCATACAGCATGAAATCAGACAAACAAGATCCTTTTGACATCCATTATGCAGCTAACTTCTGTGCATCACCATGCCCAGATGTATTCCACAGCCAAAAGCGACTGTGGTTGGGTACACTTTTTAATCTTACTGCAAGGGCAGGACACACTGTAAAGAGTGCTGGGTGAGAAGCTAACATTCTCTATTAGTGTTTCCTGCAGGACTGGGCAAACATTTCATATCTGTTATGTTTCAAGTGGCAGTCAGAGGCTGGGAGGACACCTGGCTGCTGGACAGTCAGACAAAAATGCTCATGGAGAGCCTTTGACAAATAAAAGCCTCATGTGAACTAGAATAGTGGTTTTTCAGGAAACATGTTGCAGCTTCTGCCTGGTGGTCCAGACTTTGGCTTAATACAGGCTGTTGGAGATATTATGCTGCTTCTGCTCAGTAGTTATTCCTTATGGGTCTTATGTTATATTGGTCAGTACAGGGCTAACAGAAGACTTCTGGGACTGCATCTTTACCATAATCCCTCAAATCAAACAGCCCTGACATTAGAACACTGTGTATCTGTGTCTCTTTCTCTTCTTTCTTTTCTGGATGTAGTGCAGCATGGTGAGGGGGTATAGACTACCTGGTGGCATGCCTTGCAAAATCTTCTGGAAAACACAGTACTAGAGACAGGAGTACTTAACCTCAGGGTAGTACCAAGTAGTACTGCCATAACAGACTGCTTTTCAGGCTTTTTTNAGGTTTTTTTTTTTTTTTTTTTTTTTGACATCCTCCTAACTTCCATTACTTCATTCTGAATAAAGTTCTGGAGCCACCAAGTGAAGATATTTTGTCTTGGAAGGAATTTACAAATTATGTACTCAGCACAGTCTGCCAGACTACTCCTGTTGACTACAATTCAACCCCGCCTTTCAAGTGGAAAGTTCAAAAATGTCACCAAACTTAGCACAGTGACACCTCATTCTAAGAAGGCTTTGGATAACACAGCATGGCAGAATGTTGTTGTGTCTGTAAGTGTTCATGCATGAACTGAGGTTTTGGAAGTTAAGGTGGCAGTTAAGTTTTATGTGGCATGTGTCACAGATACAGTGTATGACGTGAATGTGGACCACTCTGCCTATAGGTGCAAGGACCCTTGTTTAACCTCCCATGCCAACTCTTCACAAAGTTTTCTTGTTTGATGCCACCGCACTGTTCTGCACAGCCACTAAAAGATGAAATTATGTGGTCATAAGGAAAAGCTTTGGAATCTGCTTGAGAGTAATTGAGATGCAGCCACTGAAATCACATATTTACATAAAATTCAAAATATTGATTTAGATAAAGAGGGAAAAAAATATACACAGTTTTTAACTCCATAGTTTTATTTCTATTGCATTTTAATTAGCTCATAAATGTGTGGACAAAGGAATTGTTACATATATGGGACTTTATGTTTTTCTCTTAGTTCTTTCTGCTTTGTTCTGTACAATGGACCTCACTTTATTTGCAATTTATGAATACCTGTATAATTTCCCACCACTTTATATTTAAGTGACAGTTTTACATCCCTAAGTAAAAATTGTTTTTCTTTTTCTTTCCTAGAGGAGGTAATGTCAAGAACTTGGCTCATGACTAAACAGAATTAAGCAACATGTAGTATTTAGTTATGAATTTTTCTACATCTTGAAGCCCATACAAGCATAAAATTGGATTGTAGCTAGCTGATTGTTGTGGAAACTAGATATGTCTCTTCTGGTTCTTTGTTTGCATGCTTTAAGAACTTTTCCAAGTGCCTCTTACATTGTGTTTTTCAGAGTTAGATCTAAATCTGTTCTTAAATAATGGGTATTTTTTAGCTTTTATCACACTATTCTCTGATAAAACTCACCACTGTCTGAATACTTGCATATTTTGCAATGTAGTTCCGTAAATTGATGTTTTTTCTTATGAGATTGTTTGATACCTACCCTTGACCTTTTCCACCCAGCTTTACAGGAAAACTAGCATGATCTGAATAAATAAAAGAAAAAAGAAAAGAAGACAAAGGAGCCCTGAATTGAATAATTGGTCCCTTTTAATATCTTTCTGATTAGTTAAAATACTGGAGGTGTAGCTCTACACTTTGGGCGAAATTTTTTCTTTGCAGACAGGTGTGCTTGTGCTTGAAACTGCATGTCTATACCTCATACTCTTTTATCATTAAGAAGCATGTGCGAATTTGCCAACTATGCTTTATTGTTTCATATGCAAATTTATATATCCAGGCCTCACATAACAGAATCATGCAGAATCTTTGAGGTTAGACAGGACCTCTGGAGATCTTCTAGTCTATGTAAAATGAAATTGAGATGCATAAAATGAAAAGACAAAATTCAGATTTTTTTACTTGAAGAGTCTGGTTAGTAAAAATTACTCTGTAAAATTTATTGTAGAACTTCAAGACAGAGAAAAGGGTGTGAATCAATTCCTAATAATTTAGAACAGTTATATTTGGTTACAGATATCTAGTAATCTAGTATACATTTTCAGAATACTTGCTAAATAGTATCAAAATATTTTTGATGCAACTATATCTTGAATTAGAATCAGAGAATCATCGAATTGTTTGAGTTGGAAAGGACTCCTAACAATAATCTAGTTTGAAACCCTTATGTTGGAGATGGACATTTTTCATTAGATAATATTGCTCAAATGAACTAATTTATTTTGTATATACAAGTTTTGCGTTAACTTGCTTATTTTTAGGAATACTTTTCACTCTTTTTCATTCTTTTTAAGGTGCTGGTGGCTGGTGTCCACTTGTGTCCAATAAATATCAATGGCTTCAGATTGATCTTGGTGAAAGAACTGAGATTACTGCTGTTGCTACTCAAGGTGGTTATGGGAGCTCAGACTGGGTAACAAGCTATCTTCTGATGTTCAGTGACAGTGGACAGAATTGGAAGCAATATCGTCAAGAAGAAAGCATTTGGGTATGTTCTTTCAATAATGAGAATTAAGTTTCTGCAAAAGACTTAAAGGCGATTTACTGCGCATTGTTGCAATTCTAAGCAAAGCTGTAGAATATAAAGAACTACACTAAAAATATTTAGATAATGAAATATACAAAGGAATTTAGCTCTTGAAAAGATGAAAGACAGTAAAAAGCAAACAAACATCAAAAATCTAGCCATAGAAGTACTCCATTAAGACATAAGAAATTATTCCGAGGATTAAAAATGCACTACAAAATCTCTTTTGTCTTGCTATGTATAGCAAACTTCTTTTCTCAAAAGCATTGATCCCAGTACATGAAACTTGGCTTTTAGTTATGGTTAAAAAACAAAACAAAACAAAACAAAACACTTGCTTTATTTTTTGTGCAACGTTTAAACTAATTGTAAGAATAAAATGAAACAACCAAAGATATTAAAATCTTAACCAAGCAAATCCCAGTCTATTTAAAAAAAACCAAATAAATTAAGCAATATTTAAGTTTTGGTCATCAAATTCAGAGTCTGGTTTCTGATGCTGTAACCAGCCTATCTCTGACAAGCTTTGTAAATAATAATGATAATTAATAAGCCATTAATAAGATCATAATTTTCTTTTTGCATGAATATAAATGAGAGCAAAGGATACAAAACCTGAGAAATTATGTCCAAAGTGTACATGAAAAAATGGACTATGTAGTTTGAGAAAAGGGTTGCATCTTTCCTTGGTTCCCAATAATTGGCAGCTTGGACTAGAGAAAGAATATTGGAACTTGTGTTATGTTATTGTATCCTGTCAAGTGAATTCTGTTCTCCATGGATAGAGCTGATTAATTTCTAAATTTTTCTAAGCCTTAGACTTCACTTATTTCTTGCTGCAGTTAAACATCATGTATTTCATTTTATGCATTTTGATTTTGTTGACTTTTAATTCAAAAATGTTCTTGTCACTCTTACTGTCAAAACCCATCTATGGTATAATGAGATTATGCAGTGTTTTACTTGTTGCATAATTATCCTGCTTTTTAAATTTGCTACATACTTCTGCTTCAGATTGTGTTTTCATTACAAAGAGAAATAAATGAGTTTCTAATCCATATGGCTGTGGGGAGTAAGAAAATCAATCAATTTTCCAAATGTTAAATGAGCATAAGCTGCTACAATATTGTCTTTGTTCGTCTTAAGACAGACTGACAAAACATATCTGAGAGGTAGAGAATCTTGGTCTCTTCCATGATGGCTCTTTTGAAATTTGATATTGGTATTGCAAACAGTGATGCAGATTGTTATTTCTTGAATATTGCCACCAGTAAAATATCAAATGAAAGTTAAGAAAAATAGTTGAATGCTGATGCAGACATTGGATAAAGGGGGTTATTAGATCTATAGGAGCTAAAAAGTGAAGCTTCAATTCCATCATCTCTCAAACTTAATAAAAAATGATTATTTTAATGATTGCAATGCAGATTGAAGGCATGGCTTGCAGCCAGTAATGAATAATTCAAGGATGCAAACCATCAAATTCAGGGCAGTCTATTGATCTTTTTATGTATCTTTATTTAGGAGTTCTGCTTCTAGGGGAATATATTTTCTCTTTTCTAAACTAATACACAGATGTAGTCTCGAAGTGAAACTCTTAAATCCCTATTTATTTTATAGATTTTCTCTGACTGTTATCTCTTTATGCTGACTTCTTAAATGACATGCTCAAGTTCATTAAGGCAAGAATCTCCAACATTTTATAAAGTGTACTGTGTTACTGTGTTATTTCTATCCTATGTTTAGCTGAGTCATTGGCCTGTTACAAAGCTACTGACCAGAAGCAATTTTTGCAGTTTTCTTAATTCTATTCTGCATTAGAATGATGGAAGTTGTCCAGTTCTGAGGGCCCTGTGTTGAAATCTTCACTAGACAAAAGAATTTTTACTTTGTAGCCACTTTTTGTAGACTTAAGTAGAAATAATTCTCTCATCTGCAAATTCACTGCTTACTACTTCCTATTTTTCTTTTCAGAAGTCTGTTTTAAATTGTATTCGTTTCCTTATGGCTTATCTTAAGGTTCTGAAACTCCTGTCACTGTGCAGCTATAACAGCTTTTTCATCCACTGTAAAATTTTTATAACAACTGAGGTGAAAGAATACTATCTACACATCTGTAAATGATCTAGTTATCAAAACTCTCTTAACAGTCTGTGGAGAGGGTAGTTTTTCCCAAGGCTGGCTTCTCTGACCATAGGTGTCTTGCTTGGGTTGAAATGAACCATGTTTCATCTTCCCCACCTATAAAACACTTTGTTGTGTGTTGGTGCTGAATGTGGATGTAAAAATTCTGAAGTTAGGTGAGATTAGCCTCTCTCCCTTCCCTGCTGCTAAGTATTAAATATTTATTTTCACTTTTCTGTATATTGGGAATTGGTTTAGAGAGCATCATGGTGACTGTAGTCGTTACACCTGCAATATATTTTTCTCTCAGTGTTCTAGTTTTCTTGTTGTACTGATGACCTAAATGTATGCCTTACTGGCTGTCTCATAACTGTCCGAAGTTTGTACTTTATTTGGATTTAATTTATTGCTTAAAATCATTTAATTACTAGAGGAGTGTTTGAAAGACTAACTCCATTATATTTAATTCCAAGAACTCCTGTCACTATAGATAAAGTATTGTTAAGTACTTTTAGCTATATGTTCTACAATAGAGTTTTTCTTATTTCAAAAATACATTTTTATTTCTGTCCTCAGTGATATTACTGTCACTGTTTTTTTAAAGTTAACTGTAAGGATTTTCTGCCCTGTTCTTGATATTTATTTTAAAATTTTTTCAGTCAGACCTTAGTAGAATCAATATTTACATCTCTTTTAGTGATTGGTACAGTTCTGGTCAAGATATAATTCTCAAGTGAAATAGTTGTTATTAGTGGTAAAGCACATGTTTTTGCACAGAAATAATTCCCTTTGATAATGATTACTTGAATCTTGGAAAGAAATTAATTCAACTCAATTTTATATTTTCTTTAGTTTTACCATAAATATAGAAGTGTTTGAGCAGCATGTGTCGTGCCCTTTTATATTCTTCAAACTTTTTATTGTGTTCCTGTTCGTTTGGATGTAGTTTCCGATGCAGTAAAGTCCAAACTCCCAAGCCCAATATTTTGCATTGTTCTTTTTTTTGCCTTTAAAATGAGCAGAGGCCTCAAATCTCTTTGTATATTAAGTTATCAGATTTTTTTGCTCTGGAAATGATGATTCTTTTCACTTTTCTTCTGTCAGACCTGGGGAGGTATACAGTAAAACATCATAAAAAATATATGTTAAATTTTGGTCAAGAAGTGCTAGGAAATCTTATGTTTTTAAATACTATCTTTATTAGGTGTATTGCTATTCATTCATCCTTGTGATTTGTATTTGTATTCTTCCTTGTAATTCTAGATATCATCATCTTTATTTTGGTGGTGAAGAATTTCCTATTGTAATTATATTTATCTATTTGGTGCTATGTATACTGTTTCTTTCAACTAGCATAATTTCTGGGTTTAAGTAAATTCATAGTTTTGTATCACAAGAATTTTTGTGCTCTGTACTATCTCCTTGACGTTACTAATGGCTCTTCTTTTAAAAGGAGAGTAATGAGATAAAGAGATTAAAAGGGAGGAGTTAAGAGGGGGAAGAAGTATAGCAATTCACAGTTTGAATAACAAGTTTCCAGTGGCTGACAATTTCAGTGAAAACATGAATCATCTAACTCATGGAGAAAAACATGTCATTGTCATTCATTAGCAGGAGTTTTGAGGAACAAAAGAAATGCAATTCCTCTTTGATTTAATGTTGACTTCTCTGACACACCTATGGAAATACACATAAATTCAGCCTTCAGTTTTGTGGATTTTTTTTTTCCTATGAGAATAATGACTTATCCATTTCACAGCTGGAATTGAGTTTTCATTTTTATTTGTTTTGAATCTTCCTTTAAAAATTATTTCCAAAGAGAGAAATTAAAACTAATAGACAAAAATAGCTAAAATTTGAGGAAATTATGACCATTTTAGTAAATTCTCCTTTAGAAGACAAATTTGTTTATTATTTTACATATTATTGTACATATTATTTGTTTATTTTTGTACATATATTTAGGTTCTGAGGTCTACTGTGTGTTTAATTTAACTTAGCTGAAGTTAAAACATAAATTTGTTTTATCATAATATCCTCAATCCTGTGAGTTTGTATAGAAGTATTTCCACTGTAACAGTTACTATTCTAATGGTATATAGCATAATTTTATGAATAGTGAAGAATTAATTGCGTATGCATTGCTACACATATTCACAGCTTCCTTTTTAAAGGAGTTGGGGCTTTATATTTTATTGGCAACTTCCCATGGTGTAAAATAACTCACAATAATGCAAAAATAACTCACAATTATGCGAAGTTATAGGTTAAGAAATACCAAATCACAAGTATTCTGTGATAATCACATTATAAGTTTAACGAATACACTGTTTTGATAAAGCTGGTGACTCTTTCTTAGACTCAATGATACACATTTGCTATGATCCTGCTCCTTAGAGACCAGAGTCATCATTCTTGATCATAATTTGCTTCACTTTAGTAGCAAAAGACTGCTACTTTTATATATGCTACTTTTTTGGACTTCTGCTAATTACTTTTGGAACCGAAAAGGTTTTTCCGTTGATTCTTTCTACAAGCCAAGTCATAGATAATTTCAGTGGGTACTCTATCACTACATTTTCCATAGGTACAGTTTTGAAGTATTGTGACCTCAGACTGCCTGACACTTCCGTTAGTCACAGGAGAGAGAGAACCTCTTTATCTATGAATTAAAGTAGAGCATATAGTAATGACCCCTATGGGGGCCCCGCACTGGACCATTGAGTAGCTGAAGGACTGCAGTTCATGGAAAGGACACATGCTGAAGTACAGAAGAGTGTGAGGAGTCATCCCCCTTAAAGAGCAAATGTGTGACAGAAACCACTTCTCATGGAAGGTATCCCTGCCCATGGCAGGGGTGTTAGGGTTAGGAGATCTTTAAGGTTTCTTCATACAACTAGCCCCAGCCCGTCAATTTGGCCTGTCTTGATCCCCCTGTAGAGCTTTCTACTCTCCAGCATATCAACACATCTGCCCAGCTTGGAGTTGTCTGTGAACTGACTAAGGGGCCATTTGATGGTTTTTGTTGACTGGGGAAAGAAGCTGGAAGAGGCAGGAAAAAACAAAGGAGGAGAATATTCTTAGCTTGGGGTATAAAAGGAGCTTGAAGGGAAATATGAAAAATTAAGTATGAAGAAAGAAATACAAGGAATCTTGGATGGAATAATAGAGATGGGACTATTGTGCAAATGCCTTTGTGAAATTGTTTGCATGCATAAACTTCCACATTTTAATATTTATTTAAGACATTTAAAACATAACAATTCTGAACTTACCTTATGAGCTTTTGCATTTCTCTATCTACTTCTGTTTTAAAAGCACTCTGACCATAGCGCTATTTTTAGACGCTTAAATGGCAATCTAATAAGGCTAATTTTGCAGTCACAATGATTAATGTACTGTATAAAATATCTTATATTAGGTGAAAAGATGAATGCATACATCAAGGTTAACCTGTCCCAGAATATTTAAGATAAGTTAAAAGGAAGGAAAAAAAGATTGAAACATCAGCAAAAAATGTAGCCTTAAATAAAACCTATATAATTTTTGTGGGTAAACATTAAAGGAATTGTTAATGTCAGAACAGGTAAAATATATATTGACACTATTTATATTATGGCAGACCATATGTGGAAAAAAAAAGCTACACATGCACATTTAAAAAATGTGTATCTAATCAAGGACAGCAAGATGCCTTGAAAATATGCAAATCCTCCAGCATGCAGAAGTAAATAGTCTCTAGACTGAGACATTCACATTTTATTTTAAAAGTACGTGTTAATTTTGCAGTCATTAAATTAGCAGCAGCTTTGGGAAACAAATGTAAAAGTATTAGGATGATACTTTGTTATTTTAAAGATTTCCACTATGCAAACTATTAACTATGTACCAGAATTGGCTTCTGGGACTAATCTTGATCAGGACTATTTTCCAGTCAGTTTCTAGCTGCATCATAAGCAATAGCAAAGCAGCTACAACTTTCTGTATTCGGGTATTACAAGAGAAACAATAAGCATCCAGTTCTTTACTTCTGCCTTTTCTGCACATTTAGTTAGTGAGTTTGTGCTATAAATGACTTTGCACTTCTAAGATGCAGAAATCCTGTAAATTACAATGCTATTATCTTGAGTTGTTTTTGTAAGTTAAAAAGAGTGCTTTTTCATTAAGGTAATTATTTTCTTTAGATCTCTGATTATCTGTACTCTAAACATATTATCTCTAAATATACTGATGCTAGTACACCATTTTTCCATTAAAATAATTCACTGTGTTATATGATGAATTATTTTGTATTGCCTTTACTTATTGGTTATCTTAGTAACAGTGTAATATTCATATGTGTGCGGAAAATGCCACAGAAAGCATTAGAACTACAAAAAAAATTAGTTCTTTGTCTCTCCTCCCAGGTGTTGGCTGCTCTAGAGTGATATTGCACTGATCCCTATCATTCTCATTCTAATATGAGAAGCTTGTGCTTGAACACATATGCCTGCCTGAAAATGACTTATGATGAATGAGGAAAATTGTGCTATGGCTGGGAAAATATTGTCCTTATTTTCTGCAACAGACAGATTGTGTGCTTGAAGAAATCAAGCTGCCTTTGAAGAAAGCATTTCATCTTTATAATCAGAACAGAGTGTGTTCAGTTTGCTCAAGGCCTTTTGAGCAACTAAGTAGTAGCAGACCACGTATTTAGCTTCTCTTTTGTTTATTCCAGCCACTCTCCTTAAATAGAACAAAAATACTTTCAGAAATGAACTTCAGACCTAATTTGAAGAATGTCTGTCATACATGGATTTGTTTTACGCCTAGTATAATTCCCGAAGTTTAAAGTTAACAAAAAAGGAACTGATTTTTTATAAAAACTCTGGTCATTGAACTTCAGAGAAAACCTCAAATTATTTTGAGTATATAATATCTTAACCCTGGTATTGCAATGGTCATGCTATTTTAATAGTTTCTGAGTTATTTTAATAATATATCATGTCTACAACTTAGTAATATTTGAATTATTGTCACATTTCCCTTTTAGACACTTAAATTTCCTTTACAAAACTTTTTAAGCATTGAAACTAAAGTCCTAAAAGTAGAAATAGGAATTTGGAGATCTTAGGGTTTCTTGAACTTGGCAGCTCCAACATACACTTAGATGCCCCATTTCCTATTTTAACTTTTAGGAATCTGATTTTTGTCAATAGTATTTCAGTGTTTTCAATCCAATTTTCATCTGTTACTGCTCTTTCTCTGTATCTGCATTTCTGTAAAACACATGCCATGGCTAGTAATCTTCTCTTACATGACTGAATGACAGTTTTCAGGCTACAGTGGAACTAAGACCTGCCTTCATTATTTTGTAGCTGTTCTATTGCATAAACACATGCCTAAGCATTCACTGGAAACCTAGATAACCTCTGCCTCACAATTTGTTTATGTAGCTAAGGTTGTAAATAATGGGTAAGAATTATCTTCTGAACACTTTTAGAATTTAGAGACTTTTGGGGAAAAAAATTGAAATCTATTTCCAAAGTATTTTTCTTAATGGGCAAATACAGTTTAAATATAGGGTGAATCACACCCAGTGCCTAATTCTGGGTTAGACAGGACCTCTGGAGATCATCTAGTCGAACATCACTGCTAAAGCAGAATCAGCTAGAACAGTTTGCACAGAATTGCATCTAGGTGGATTTTGAATGTCTCCAGAGAAGGAGCCTCCACAGCCTCTCTGGGCAACCTGTTTTAGTGCTCTTGCTTCCAGAGGTCCGGGGTCCCTGAGGCGTACCTTTAGCAGTAAAGACTAAACTCAAAAAGGCATTCAGTATCCCCTCTGCTGGGGAAGATGAAATAAGAAGGCCTTATAGGTACAATTGCCTAGCAGGGGATGTGGAAAGTGCAGAGCATGTGAGCCAGATGGAGATGAAAACGAGCTTTGAGATGACAGACCTTGGTTGCTGAGTAACTGGTGGGCAGTGGTGTAGCTGGTCCAAGTAACTCCCTTTTCTGACCCACAGACAAAGCAAAGGGTCAGATAATGTGTTCTGTTTCATTCCTCAAAATGTAGTTTATCTCGCACTTGTAACTTTCCCCTGAAGTATGATGTATCTGTAATCCCATTGATTCAAAGTCCTTTTCCGCACCCACCTTCAAGCCCTCTTGATAAGGTGTACCTGAGAAGCCGGGGTTATCTTTTTCCTTCTTCTCCCTTTCTCTCTGCTCTGTTGAACCCTCTCTTGGAACTCTCTCGCTACCTCGCCCTGCCCCCACTCCTTAGAGCCTGCTTGGGAGTTGCGGCTGGCAACTCTGAGCAGGGTCCCCACAATAAACCGTATATCCTAAGACTGGGCTCTAGAGATCTCTCGTCTCCGTCTGTCCCGACTGTCCTGGACCAGCACTTACCTCACCTCTCCTTCTCTGTGTCCTTTGTAGGACACCTACATCATACTGCACCAGACCCACATTTCCCCTAATCTTCCTTTTACTACCAATGTCCTTGAAATCCCTTTCCAGATTTAATTCCAAATAGACCTTAGCCTTCCTTGTGACCTTCCTGCATACTGTAAAAATGAAATCTCTATGTTTAAGACAGACACAAAAAGATATTTTTTTGAGATAGTGAATACAATTTTTGTTGCTTTTTGAAGTAAAATGTTCATACACCTTTTAGTGTAAATGTCTTATTTTATCAACATCACCTTCAATTGATACCAACCTGACCCATATCTTGGTAAAAATGTCACTGCATTTTTTTTAGCTGTCCAATATTCCGTGTGATCATCATATCTTCATAGTGTTGGTAATGGCATAGAATTTATTAAAGTTATACAGCCTTGTACTTTATATATTTTTGATTCATTATTGGAAACTTGAATCATGTAAGGACAAACAAGGTTAGTAATTTGTATATCAATACTGTGTACTTTCTTGTTTCTATATTTTAGGGCCTTTTCATAAATGGAATGTTATTCCTCTACTAGACATGTACTTAAATCTTAGGATCTTTCATTTCTATGCTGAATAAGGAGTAGGTTTTAGGAATAGGTGTTTAACCCATTTAAATCTACATTTTCTGCTGGCAGACAGTGACATTTGCTGCCACTTGTTTTAAAGGTCATTGGGAAGTAGTTTTGAATGAACTTTATTGCATATTTTTCCCTTGTAGAAAACTTGCTAGACTTAAATTGTGTAAGGAATATTTCAGTGTGTTTTAAATAAGTGATTTAGCAACGATAACAGTACTATTCATATCTAGTAAAGATTTCTGTGTGATCAGATCTATACTTTGAAAATTCAGTGAATACCTTATTCTTTGCCACTTCTTAAATTACCTTATTTTTTCAAGGTTAAGTAGCCCTAATTAAAATATCACTGAAAAAAATTGCCTAAATGTTCCTCAAGGAGCCCTTTCTTCTACTTTTCTGTATAGTTATATATATATATATCTGTGATTATGCTAGCTAGAATTCATGGTTTTTTGATCTTCAGATCTCAGTCAAAGTATCAGAAAAGTTTCATGAAACATTCTAATTTACAGCATTTAACTTATTGTAAACAAAAGTATGTCCTTTATCAAAAGGTTTTATTTCCTATATCTGTTAATTTATCTGCAAGTTTTTCAGCAGATTTCCTTGTGTGAAGTTCACATCTTTGAACAGGAATTGAGCATAGAGACTTTTTGGGTAGACTTCAGTAATTTCCATAGTTTTCAATAGAAAACATCTGAATCTTATTTTTACCTATTAGATAAAGTTTTACTTGGGTTAGTAGACAGGTCATGGATTCTATATATATTTGTTTGTCCAGCTATCACATTCTATGTTGTAAAAGACATCAGAGAATTTCTTATGGGATTCCATGGCATTTACAATAATCATATCTTTTAACTAGCTGGCTGTGCAGCTTTTTCCTATAATCACAACATTCATTTTTATTTATTAGGGTTACTGACAGGAATATTTGGGGAAAAAGGATAGTAACTTAGCTGCATGATATCCTGAATCTCTATCAGGTAGTTGTAGATACTTGTGCTAAGCCCTTAGTTAAGGGCTTCTGTGTTGTTAATGAAATATTAAAAACTACGTGGTGTTAGTGCCTAGTCATAGATACAAACTGGAGTCAGCATGGAATTTTTCTTCAAATTTGTGAGCTATTAACTTAGGCTTTATTCTCTAGCAATCTAGTGATTGGAAAATAGAAAAAGAGTGGAAAAGTATTTTTTAGCTTTTATGCATGGTTTTGCTGACTTAATTGATTATTTTGCCTCAAAGAGATACATATATCTATATTAGCCTTGGCATGGCAAGTTTTAACAGCTCTATCAGTTGCTTTTATGAATCTGTTTATCATAGTCAGACATACACTATATTACTCTTTCAAACAACTCCATCTTTCAAAATCTAGAATGCATTTATTCACCTCCAGTCAGAAATATTTGAGCATTTATTCCTGTTAAGAGCCATTAACCATAAAATTTCAGTCTCGCACAATTCAAATATGTAATGACAAATAACCTTGAAAATTTTAATCAGTGGAATGCAAAATTTATCAGATATATCCAGAAGAGTTTTAGCATTCAACATATTGAATTGTCGATTGCTAAAATCAGTTGTTGCTAATTATGTTTTAATACCTGTTTGGTCTTAGGGTTTGTTGCTATTGGTGGAGATAAAAAGAGAAGTACAAAGGTCAGGCTTTACCTCTGGTCCCTAGGAAAATACAAAATAGCTTATTTTGGGAAGTCAGAGAAAGCAAAAACTTACTGTGCTTCAAACTCTTTGTATATTTGTGGAAAGAGTTACTTTTATTTTTTTTTCCCCTTGGGCCAAGGAATCCCCAAAAGCATGCAGAAGCATGTATAAAGCTACAGAAGAATACCATTAAGACATGAGAAGAATATTATTAAGTCACAGTAGTCTTAGCCACTACCAGTCATCATACCAACATCTTCTTAAGGAAAATTGTCCAGTGCAATTTTTTGTCATGGTTTAATGAATTGATAATGTATAGGCTAATTAAGGGGTGAGTTTATGTGATGACTTTATGAGAATGTGCTTGCTGCAAAGTTATGACCAGGTTAAGAGTCTGAAGCAATTTGAATTTTAAGACCCAAAGACCGGCTTTACTTAATGAAGGGGAAAGACTGAGATTTAAAGTAGGGGTTTTTCTTGCTTTTTCACCTAGCAAAATCAACAAGTTGGGCAGGATTTTACTCCTTGATTCTGATGTATTTTGTATATATTCAGTGTATTTAATTAGCCCTGAATGCACATGATTTCTTCAGGCTTTGCTTTTCTAAGGCTGAGTCTAGGTTTCAGAGGGCTATCACACTCATGCAAGTTGACTGTGAGAAAATTTGGGATATTTCACTAGAAAATTCACCCATTTAAACTCTTCTTCATATATTAATTTTGTATTGGTTTTTATGAAAACAGACTGAAGTATGTCACAGATAAGAGATGAGGAGTTGCATATCTGGAGTTTTAAATTAATCTGTAAAACTGTGTGGCTTGATTTAACACTTGAATTTATTATTAGATTGGTCTTATGATGTCTTCACTAACTAGACTCTCTTATGGAAAGTTGTTATTTTAGTGTACTGGAGGATGAGCAAAGGAAGTTGTCAGTTTTGTGGTTGTTTTTTGGGATTTCCTTTTTCCTGGTACATGTCAGAGATTTTTATTTCTGCATAGTTTCTTTCTCAGTTTTAGCTTATGGAGTAATCAAAGGTTTCTTTCAAATTTGAACAGATGCAATGTTCTACTCAGGGCAGTTAGAGTTGTAGAAAGAGGGATTTGTGGTGATCTCAACAGCAAAAGCTTTCCTTTTCTTCTTTGCATTGCTGAAAATTGCAAGCATTCTGGTTTCCCCTTCTGGCTGTCCATCAATCTTCATCACATTCTGGCACAGAGTAGGTGGTGAGAGTTGAAGGAGTTTCAGATTCAGGACAGCAGTTTTATCCTTAATGTTTCTCAGACTGAAAACATTGTTATCATAAACTCAGTTGTCCCGCAATCTTATTGTTCATCAACAGTACAGCAGTAAAGAACTGAAATTAGCAAACTAGTGAAGTGAAAATTTATATCTAATCTTACCAGGGTCTGAAACAGTGTCTTCATCTACCCATGCGTCTCTTTGTTTCTCCTGTTGCAACACCCTTAAATTAGATTTAGTGGAATGCCTAACGGTGGAAATCTTGAATTTGGGAGAGAATAACAGCATTTCCCAGAAAATACCACCATTCCTGAAGATACCTGTGAAGTAATATAGGCAATTCATATACTTTAACATGATATCTTGGTTTGAAAGACGGTGTCCTCCAAGGGAGGCAGGAATGGGGAATATGACGCCCTTCCCACCGAATTATTATAACTCTGAAATTAAGGGGCTTTCAGGCAAAGATATGAGAACAGAATAACAGTTCTTTACTAGTGTGTATAGCAAGGAAAACAAACAACAGTGGCAGCGACAGCAAACAAGAGCAGAAATCCCATGGAAGTCTCTTCCTACTCTTTAAGCACTGTCCCCATTGGTGCAGTTCCGGTCACAGCCGGCAGGGGCGCTGCTGGCTCCCGGTCAGCGGGNTTTTTTAGTGAGACTGGGTGTTAATAAGGTCCTAGTTCAGTGGCTGCTGTCACAAGCAGAGGCTCACCCACGGCAGAAGAAGCAGGACCAGGCTGGGCTCTGAGGGCTGCAGTGAATTCCTCTCCATCCTCTCACACCTCCCCCCGCAGTCCTCCGTAAGCAGCAGCTCTGACTCTCTTTCTCCAAAGCTGAGAGAGCAAGGGAGCTGAGGAGCTGCCCCAGCCCCCTTTTTCCCAGCCCAGTTCTCATGGTATCTCTGCCCTTCCGAGAGAAAACCTCTGATAAGAGAGTAGCCAGCTGCATCCTTCCTGGGGCAACTTCTTTTCTCTACCGAGTTGTTAATGTCTCTTAGCAACAAAATGGGAGAAAATTCCCTAACAGAAAGAAAACAAAANGGCAGGTGCCGCAGGGGGCGCTGTGGCGCGGATCCGGCCCGGCTCCTTCACGTGGTATTGGCGGAGGGGCTGGCAAAAGCGGGCCCCAGCAGGAGCCTCGGAGCAGCCGCTGGAGGTTCAGGGCAGGCTGTAGCTGGAACCACGGGGTGTCCCAGTAGGCAGGGGGTGTGGAGCTACAGTGTAGGAAAAACCCGGAACAGTGGCAGAGGAATGGCAGGGCTGTGGCCCAGCTCTGGAGCCCAGAGGCTTCCTGGAAGGGGAAAGGGCTAGAGATCCCAGGGTTTTCTCCTGAGGCAGTGGAGCAGATGGTGAAAAGCTTTTTTTTAGTGAGACTGGGTGTTAATAAGGTCCTAGTTCAGTGGCTGCTGTCACAAGCAGAGGCTCACCCACGGCAGAAGAAGCAGGACCAGGCTGGGCTCTGAGGGCTGCAGTGAATTCCTCTCCATCCTCTCACACCNCGGAGGGGCAGCGCGGAGCTCCTGCGCCGGCGGAGCGTGCCCCAGCCCCCTTTTTCCCAGCCCAGTTCTCATGGTATCTCTGCCCTTCCGAGAGAAAACCTCTGATAAGAGAGTAGCCAGCTGCATCCTTCCTGGGGCAACTTCTTTTCTCTACCGAGTTGTTAATGTCTCTTAGCAACAAAATGGGAGAAAATTCCCTAACAGAAAGAAAACAAAAGGAAGAACCCTAATCTCCAACACATGGTTTATAATGAATTATCTCTTGCTAACATGCCAAAAATTGAGAATGTTAACTGGAAAAAAAGTTGCTTCTGTCTAAAACTAGAGATCTCTATACATCTCATGTCTCTAGTTTGTCACTGACCACGATATTATTATACTCTAAGAGTAAGTAGTTGTTTGAGATGCAAATAATGTTTTTACATTAGGGAAAGAGTAAACCTGTATCTTCTTACTGGGCCTTCTTGTAGATGGGGCTCATATTTGCAAACTTTGAGTCACCCAAGGCCTCCCCGATTAACCAGGACTGCTGATCAGCGATTGGAATCTCTCAGTACGCACTTCTACCAGCTCCGTCAGTACCTGTGGGTGAATTCCATCTGGCTTGATAGATCTGTGTGTGACTTAAGTAGTGTAGTAGGTCACTATTTCCCCTTTAATTTCGGGCCCTTCATTCCTCTCTTCATCCCTGCCTTCCAGCTCAGGGGCCTAAGTATCCCCAGAACAAATGGTCTTTGTAAGACTGTACCTCCTGTCATAATATTTCTGGGAAACAACATCAGTATATGTTTCCAAAAATTATACTAGTTTAGTTCCGTATTAATAGTTCTTTTCTTTCACTTTGTAATAGTTTGCCTTTTGAAATAAAAATAAGCTATCTTGAAAACTTTAACTTACTATTGTAAAAATTCTAGAATAAAGAAGGTATTGGCAACAACATTTTCTTGTTAAAAGCTGATTTCAGTATAAGGTAACGTATTTGAGTGTGGCCGGTGATAATAGCAATATTATGATGCTAGACAAATTGTTAGAAGGAATTTTATGCTCAAGTGTTGTAACTGGAAATACAGTTATTTCTGGTCAGCAGTAATATTATGGAAATCTGTTCAGGCTTCATTAGTTCAGGCCTTGTTTTGGAGGAAAGGTCTCATGGACAATAATATCTTTCAATAGCGAGAGGGAACAAGGGACAGACATACGTGCAGAAAATAAGTTTTGACGTATGAAAGCCAGCTCTATTTCGTGTCTATTGTTCAGCCTAAAAAAGAGCCTGGGATTTGTGTCTGGGTATGATCTTCAACAGTGTTGAATGCTGTCTTTTATGAACCCTCTATATTGGTCTTACATCCTTAGTATCAAAAGAAAGTAAAAACCCCTATGTTATATGGAAAAATGTGCACATGAAGAATTCTGTGCTGATCTTTTGTGTCTTCTTAAAAAATTTAAGTGAACATATGCTTTCTCCTCAGGTCTGTTTGTGAATTATGATTAAAATGGACAAAACCTCAAATACACTTAGAAAAAATCCATGGATAGTTCATGTAGGCTTTTTCGGTTTTTTTTTCAAAAACCAATGATCACCACATTAAACTGATGGCATGTAGTTGTGTGATCAGTCTATTAACAGTAAGACAGATGTTTAAGACATCTTAAAAATTACTAGGAGAACTGTCATAGCTTGAAATTTGTTTAGCTATTACCTTTCAGTTCATTCATAGTAACAACAAATTTCTATCTTAGGAACATTTCTTGGCTATTATTTTTAAAAAAATATGTTGAATTAAAAAGCTTGCTCAACATGGTTTAAAAAAAGAAATAAACTTGTTTATCAGCATCTATGCAGAAGTGAAATTATGATTCTGGTAAATAAAAGTATGCTTAAAAAGATTTGAGTTCTACTTTTCATCTTCTTAAGAAATATCAGAGTTGAACAGAAACTTGAAATTCTGAGGAAATCAAATTATGCTTTCGGTTTTTTTAAATTTTGAAAATATTTTGCATTGCAGCCATTTGAGATGTCAGATTTATTAATAGACTGTGAGCTGTTATGAATAACAGGAGATAAAGTGGACCCCGGTTTATTGTTTTGTCATCTTTGCTGAAGATGAGGTATTCAGTTTTGTCTTATATTCCCAAGGTTAAGATATATAGACATTTTATTATGCCTAGATCTTCAAATCTAGTTGGAGGTCAAAGTTTTTGGATTCCTGATATTTAACTGTAAGACTAGCACGAAGCTTTCTTTTTCATCAGAGTTATACTAATTTAATTGTAACTGAAATATAAAAAGAAAATTGGATAATTTCTCTTTCTTTTCAGGAACACTACCTAAACTGCAACACACACACACACACACACACACACACACACACACACATATATATATATATGTGTGTGTGTATATATGTATATTTATATATGTATATTTATATATGTACACACACACACACACATAATTGTTCAAGCTCTGGAATGTAAGAATTTATCAGTGTAATCATATCTACAAATGGTGTGAAGAAAAGTAGTACATGACCCCATGAAATCTCTTGCCATTATGCTCCTATGAAAATTGTTGGGGTTTTTTTGTTTGTTTTTTTTTCTTTAACTCATAGTGATCAAGAAGCTTTCCATAGGCTAGAAGTAAACTTGAACTATGATTTCCATTCTGGAATTCCAAAAAACCTTAGACCTAGTGGACTCAAGCTTCTAATCCGCTTTCTTTATTTGTTCTTAAGTGTGTTTGACCACAATAATGTTTTCTTTTTATGTGTGTCATTTAGTAAATACTTTCCATATGTGAATTTGAATTTTTTCTTCACTTAACTTTAACAAAATTGTATTTCTTTCTTTGAGACTACAAATTACTTCTATTTTTTTCTTGAATGACTGTAATTTCTTGAGCATAGTTACAGATTTTTTACATCCTGCTGCATGTAAATGTTTTCCTCTGTTCCTCATATATCTTCTTTTAGTTCTTCAACTTTTATAGCATAAGAGACAGGCAAATTATATTTTTCCTTACCTTTTTCAATGCATTTTTAACAAAAGAATACTAATTCCACTCTGGTTATGTTAATCTGTATTTCTTGCATGATCGAATTGCACCTAGGGTTAGTTTTACAGTTAGCACGATGTGAAAGTAGCATGGCAAGTGGACATATACAAGACCATATATAAAGCCACATCCTCCTTTGCTACAAGTCCCTAGACAGTCAACATATATGATGGCAAGCACTGGTTCAATGGAAAACACCAACAAGGTAGTGGAATTGACAGGTCAGAGGTATCATTTAAACTGGGAAATAAAAATTCACTTTTGGAAAGAATAATGTTTTGACAGTTGCATTTCTTTGTTTACCAAATGTCTGCCCAAAGCCAAATTGTCTGCTCCAAATCCAGTGCTATTCTTGTATTATTAGGCACAATGGAAAGTACTTGGCCAGAGGTACTTGCTGTTTCTTTGCCCTAACAAGGTAGTTTCAACAAAAAGTTAAAATTTGAATGCCAATAACAAAGCATTGCTGCAAAGCCCTGTACGTAGGCTGAAGAAAAATTTTCGTGGTTTCTGATTCTCCACTGACAGCCTGTTAAAATCTACTCATTGTCTCCATCAATTTCTCTTCTGTGGATCTATTAATTCATCAAGAAATGTCTTTCCAGTTTATGTCCATATCTCCTCCTACCTTACTGGACTGACATTGTATATGGTAAGTGTTTTTGTTTGTTTATATGTGTTTTTGGGTTTTTTTGCTATTTTGTTTCTTTGGTTTTTTTTGTTCGGGGTGGGTTGTTAGGTTGGTTGGGGACTTTTTTTGTTTGTTGTTGTGTTGTTTCAGGGTTTTTTATTTCTGTGTTCAAAAAAATGCTAAGTGTGTAAATTTTGTATGGTTTTCCTATTCAACTGAATATAAGTATAGTATTTTTCATCCATAATAGGCAAAGAATAGTCAGATAAAATGAACAGGAGATGGATTGCAAATCCATACTAATTTTCAAATTCTTTATCACATATAGGAAAGCACACTCTATTAAACTAACCTGTCATCAAAATTGATTTCTTTCATTGTATATATTTCTTTTCTATAATGCAGTGCAAATTTCAGGTCTATATAACTGAGCATTGATAAATAAAAAAAAGCTTTCTTTTAATCTTTCTTATGTTTTCACAACTCATTAATCACTGAATCCAGAATCTCAGAATGATTAAATTTGGAGGGGTCCCCTGGAGGCCATCTAGTCCAACCTCCCTGTTTGAGCAGAGTCC
>VXBC01007973.1:15858-26675 GCA_013399945.1 Ploceus nigricollis
AATTTTCCTTCTCATTCTCCTTTTTCTTTTAGTTTGTTTTGGTTTTGTGGTTTTTTGTTTGGTTTTTTTTTTTTAATTCTAGAAATTCTCTTCAGTGTCTTGTGCATCTTTCTGACCTCCCTCTCCACTCTCCAGCCAGACCCCTCCTCCAGGTCACCACACCTCCACCCTCACCCAACCTTGCTGTTCCACGAGGGAGGAGCCCCAGAGACTGACCCCATCTCTGACCCCCAGAGATGCCATTTTTGGCCAAAAATCGTCCCTTTTTGAACAGAAAAATGAATCTGTGACCCAAACCAAGCCCAAAGATGTCCCTGAGCCTGCCCTGGCCCAGCCTGAGGCCGTTCCCTCTCCTCCTGTCGCTGTTCCCTGGAGCACAGCCCGACCCCCCCGGCTGTCCCCTCCTGGCAGGAGCTGTGCAGAGCCACAAGGGCCCCCCTGAGCCTCCTTTTCTCCAGGCTGAGCCCCTTCCCAGCTCCCTCAGCCTCTCCTGGGGCTCCAGCCCCTTCCCAGCTCCGTTCCCTGCCCTGGACGCTCTCCAGCCCCTCCAGGTCCTTCCTGAGCTGAGGGATGAATGGAAAACTGGAGCTTTACAGTGATCCCAGGAGCTTCAGGGAGGGTGAGTGGGACGGGAGTGGGGACAAGCTCAGATGGAACCATCCCCCAGTCCCACCCAGCATCTCATCCTGCCCCACTTCCCCAGCACCACCCAGCAGGACAGGCCCATCCAGCCTCCTGCTGTAAATCCAGGAGCTCTTTCCTCACTGAAGGGCTCTCCCAGGCCTCAGTGACAAACCTCCAGGAGCCTTTCCTTGTGGTGAAACCCTGAGCTCTGTCTTGGCCAGGCCAAGGGGGCTCTGCTCTGTCCTCTGGATGAAGTGGGACTGGATTTATTGTTGTTTCTGCAGCAGGAGAGCTTTACTCAGAAGGCAGCATTACTCACAGAGCTGCCTCCTGCAGGGCTCCCCTGCTTTCCCTGATGTTTCCCTTCTTGCTTTCAGCTGAATTCTCTCTGCCATGAGCCATCAAACACAGAACTGCTCATAGATCACCTCTTGTCAGGGGCTGGCAGCGATCCTGGCTTGGCCTCTGAGCTCCACAGCTGCTGGAGAGTTTGTGTGGCTGCAGGGAGGGAGGGAGGGTGGTCTGGGTCAGGCTCTGGGGTGTTCTCAGCCCAGTCACGTTCCAGTGGAAGCTGGATTTTATCTGGAAAACCATCCTGTTGTGAGGGGGAAAGCAGGAATGCACAACCTCAGGTGCTTCACAGAATCCCAGATTATCCTGAGCTGGAGGGACCCACAGGACCATGGATCCAACCCTGGCCCTGCCCAGACCCCCCAGCAGCCCCACCCTGGGCATCCCTGGAGCTCTGGCAGCCTCGGGGCCGTGCCCATTCCCTGGGGAGCCTGGGCAGTGCCAGCACCCTCTGGGGGAAGAACCTTTCCCTGCTCTCCAGCCTGAGCTGCCCTGGCCCAGCCCCAGCCCTTCCCTGGCTGCTGTCCCTGTCCCAGAGCAGAGGTTGGAGCTGCCCCTCGGGAGGAGCTGCAGATCCCTGAGCTCTGCCCTCGCTCCCCCTCAGCTTCTCCCTGCAGCCACGGGACCCCAGGGACCTCTGCTGCCACCCAAAGCACAGCAGGTAAATCCCTGTTCAAGCAATCCCAGACTCATTTAGGTTGGAAAATCCCTTTATGTCCAACCATTTGCCAGCACTGACCAGTGTCCCCAAGTGCCACATCCACAGGGCTGTTAAACCCCTCCAGGGATGGGTACTCTCCCAGGGTTTTGCCTTCACAAAAGGGAGCTGGGTGGGGCTGGCTCCAGGGGGGCACCCATCTCAAATCAACAGTGCAACCCTCCCCGTGCTCCCTGATGGGCTCTTCTTCCCAATTCCTGCACAATTCCATCTCCCTGACCACAGTTCCTGTTTCTCTGACAATCTCACTGCTCATGGATGCACTCTCAGGTTGTTCCTCTGCTCGTTTGCTGAGCTGATGAACCTTCACCCTCACATTGTCAGCTCCCCCTGCTCCGAGCTGTCCCTGAGCCCATGTGGGACCTCTCTTTTAGGACTGCCACCTCCTCTTCTGCTTTCACCAGGCACAGGTTGGCTCCTGTGGGCACAAAGGTCAGGGATGGAGCCCAAGGTGGGCGGTGTCCCCACCCAAGATGTGCTCTGAGGACTGGAAGTGACCCAGCAGATTTTTCCGCCAGTGTTCCCATCAGAGGAAGGGCCCTCAGCAGGTCCTTGGGGCTGAGATCTGACCCACAGGGCTGGAGGGTCCCAGGAGGGTCCCAGGAGCTGCCCCCAGCTCTCCCTCCCTCAGCCCTTCTGGAAGCTGAGCTCAAAACCTGACAGGAGCCTCCCAGAAACATGGAAAGGGACCTGGGGACAAGGATGGAGGGATAGGACCCAGGGCATGGCTCCCAGTGCCAGAGGGCAGGGCTGGATGGGATCTTGGGAATTCGGAATTGTTCCCTGGGAGGGTGGGGAGGGGCTGGACTGGAATTGCCAGAGCAGCTGTGGCTGCCCCTGGATCCCTGGCAGTGCCCAAGGCCAGGCTGGACACTGGGGCTGGGAGCACCTGGGACAGTGGGAGGTGTCCCTGCCATGGCAGGGGTGGCACTGGGTGGGATTTAAGGTCCCTTCCAACCCAAACCATTCCCTGATTCCCTGATTCCCTGATGTGACGAGTCCATGACCGTGTCCGTGCCTCTATCCTGACAAACGCTCTCAGCTTTCCTCACTCAGCCCCTGTCAAACTCCAGCTCTGATTTTCATGGGTTCTTTGCTGGAAATCTCAGCAGATTTCTGGCTCAAAGCTTTGTGGGGAATAAATCCTGCTGGGAAGGGATGGGGCAGGGTAAAGTGTGTGCTGCTGCAGCTGAATCCATGAAATCCTGCTGTGCCTCTTGGATTCTGAGTGGAACAGCTCCTTCCCTCCCTGAGCTGCACCTTGTGCCTCTCAGAACAAGCTGGGTCTGGACCTGGTTTCTTAACCTGCATAAAAAAGCATTTTACAGGGCACTGAAGTTTATTGCCCTGTTGGACTCCCACATCCCTCCAGATGAAAAACGAGCCACTTAAAATGATAGAAGGTTTTATTTACTGCATTTTATTTCCTGGAGTGGCAACAAAGCTGCACCCCTTCTGCTAGGCTGGATCCTTGTGGACATAAAGCTCTTTGCAGGAGAGATTTGAAGGCTGCTGCAGGAGTTCCTGCCTGGCCTGAAGTTTATTCCCCTGAAGCTGAGCCATCCTTGCATCCTTCCCTGCCATCCTTACACCCTTCCCTGCCATCCTTGCACTCTTCCCTGCCATCCTTACACCCTTCCCTGCCATCCTTGCACTCTTCCCTGCCATCCTTACACCCTTCCCTGCCATTCTTACACCCTTCCCTGCCATCCTTGCATCCTTCCCTGCCATCCTTACAACCTTCCCTGCCATCCTTGCACTCTTCCCTGCCATCCTTACACCCTTCCCTGCCATCCTGGCACTCTTCCCTGCCATCCTTACACCCTTCCCTGCCATCCTTACACACTTCCCTGCCATCCTTGCATCCCTCCCTCCCCTGGGAGAGAGGCAGGATGCAGGGAAGGGGTGGAATCCATCCCAGAGGAGCAGCCACGCAGGGGGAAGGTGGTGAAAAGGAGGAGAGGAGGTGCCAGGTGATATCTGGGTGGGGTGGAGAGGGTCTGGGACAGGGAGAGACCCCAAACCTCTGAGGAAGATGAAGGCAGAGAAGGGGGGAAGGAGGGATGGGGGCCTGACCTTGAGAGGGAAGGGGAAGATGGGACACCAAAGCCACGGGGAAGGAGGGACAGAACTCCCTCAGCCCTTCAGCAGTGGGACAGGAGAGAAGGGGTGACAGGGAGAAGGTGCAGGTCCCTCCTGCAGACCCCACGGAGACCAGGGAGGGAGAGGGGACAACCACAGCAGCATGTCTGACCAAAACAGGGAACGTTCTTAGCAGAGCTGAGCCAAACCAGGGTCTGAGAGCTGAACCAGTTCACCCTCCACGAGCCACCGCTCCAGCTCGGGCAAAAAGCCCCATTTTTAGCAATTTCCAGGCTCCAAACTCTCCTGATTTCCGTGCGTCACAGGCTGAGATCCGCAGTCCCTGGGGACGGGGCTGCAGGAGCAGCGAGGTGGAGGTGGCTGAGCGCTCTCCGAGGTGGCTCACCCCCCGCTGTCCCCGCACGTGTCCCCGTGCTGCGGATGCAGCTGCCTGGGAACGCTCCAGCATTACATCACTGCAGGGAGGCAGCGGGAAACGGCAGCGGCAGAAGTGCAGCAGCCAAAGAGCCAGGGCTGTCCAAAATAAACCTCTGCTGGGAAAGAGGAGGCGTTCCAGTGGAAAATGGTTGGGTTTTCACAAATCCCATCACCTCGACACTTGTGCCGTGCTCCTTCAAGGTCCTTCCTGAATATAAGGATGGGGAGGCACTGGCACAGCTCGCTCAGGGAGGATGTGGGTTCCTCATCCCTGCAAGTGTCCAAGGTCAGGCTGGATGCGAGCCCAGCCTGGCACTGCAGCCCTGCAGCAGCACTGCACATCCTGATAACATTCAGGAGCCCTGCCAGGGGGCACGGCCACGCTGCCCTGCCCAGCCACAGGATGTGACCCTTTCCAAACCAGCTCATTCCTCATCCTAGCCGATTTGTAAAGATGAGTTGAGTCGTTCCCATTCCCATTTTAAACTGCCAGAGGGCAGGGATGGATGGGAAATTGGGAAGGAATTCCGTCCTGCAAGGGCTGGAATGGAATTCCCAGAGGAGCTGTGGCCGATCCCACTTTCAGGATCCCTGAAAGTGTCCAAGGCCAGGTTGGCCAGGGCTTGGAGCAGCCTGGGACAGTGGAAGGCACATCTCATGGATGTGCCACCCAAATGTAGATCCAAGTCCTGCAGGGACATCCGTGGGGCTCCTGTGTTCCACCCCCACAATCTCTGTGCTGCTCCCACCCCCTCCACGCTGCCCTGCTGTGTTTTCCCTCTCCCACTGCCCAGCCCGGGCACTGCAGGTGTCCCTGGGATGGAGCAGGGACAGCAGGGCCACAAGGAGGGGGCAGGAAGGACACAGTGAGGACAGACCTGAGGCATCATCCTCATCTCCTCCTGCATGTGGCAGCGTGGGGGAGCCAAACCAGCCCCAGTTCCGCTGTCACAGCAGCGCCGGTGACATTGCCAGGGATTCCTCCAGAGCCTGGACCGGGATATGTCTCACCAGGAGCTGGATGAGTTTTAGGGTCCCTTCCCACCCAAACCATCCTGGTTCCATTGTGGATGGCCCCTGCGGTGCCGGGGTCACAGAGGGGACTCTGTCCCCGTGGTTGCCATGGGAGAAGCAGAAGGGTCGGTTCCATGTGCCACCCCTGGATGGGGATCAGCTGTCATGGCAACAGTGGCACTGTCACTGCAGCACAGGACACATGGCAGTGATATAACAGAGTGTTACCCATGGAGCAGAGGAGCCTGGCGGGAGCTTGATCCAGATCCAGGGAAAAGCTTGTCCCCATTGGATGAGGCAGTGAGTGGATTTTCACCTCTGGAGCCACCAAACAAAGGTGGCTGATTTTCATCCCATCCCAATGTATCTCCCCCTCAGCCCCTGATGTTACCAGACCAGCCCAGATCTGAGAGCTTTGGGGGAAATATTTCAGGGTTAAGGCAAAAGATTTCAGAAGAGGCTCTAACCCCGATGTGGTCCAAGGCTTTATTCCTGGAGGTTCCCAGTGGAGGAAGAGGGGAAGAGAATGAACCAGGAAGGGACAGGGCATTATCCAGACTCCTGTTCAGGAAGGGGTGCTTGGCTCCCAGCCAGTGGGGTACAGAAAGGAAGGAAGGGTTAAACTAACATGGGTACAGCCACAGGGATCTCTGGGGGCGGAAACTGTTGTGGTGGCTCGTACGGGGAAGAGATGATGCTGACGTAATTCAGAAGGCTGAATAGTTTATTATTATCATAACTATATTTCAATATATTAATATATATTTAAAGAAGAACTCTTAAAACTACATCCTAACTTCTAGCTATCATATCTAACTACTGTCACTGTAACTTAACTCGTGACTCCCTCTCCGGAGGGAGTCTAGCACAAGTAGATTCCATTGGCCCTCAGGGCCAAACAATGTCCAGCAGTGTCCAACCAACCAATCACCTCAGGTAAACAATTCTCTAATACAGTCTACATAGAAAAACAAGAGACAGGAACAGAAATTGTTTTCTCTTCCTTCCTCTCTCTGCTCCTCTATGAAACTCTCTTCAGGGAGCAGAGATGTGGGCACTACAGGGAAACCATTGCCCAGAGCAATGCAACACCATCCCTGTCCCTACAGAATCCATATGGGAACCTCTTTGCCCAGCTGTGGTGGGAAGGGGGTGGGATAATCATGGATGTGGGAGTGGCCATGGATAATGCCCGTGGGGCAGAGCTCGGGGCTGCAGCGCTCCCGTTGTTTCCCAGCTCGCAGGGAATGCTGTGGATCCCTTTGGACACACCTCATCAGCAACGTGAGCTGAGGAACTGCAGGAAATTCCTCCAGGGATCTGCCTGCAAGGACTAAATGTGCTCAGGATTTCCAGAAAGGGCTCAGCTCAAAGACAGCCTCCCCTCAGTCAGGTGGAAATGGCACTGCCTGGAAGGGGAACAAAAATTGGGATGGTTTGAGGTGGGAAAACAACTTGGGATGAATCAAGGCACATGGGACTTGGGAAGTATAAAGGGATGGATCAGAAAAGAGTTTTTTTTGAGTGGGAAATTAATGGAAGACAAAAAAAAATTCAATTTTAAAGGCAATATGATAAATATTTTAAATGTAAAGGTAATATAATAATAACATTTAAAAGGCAATCTAATAATTCTTTTAAATATAGAGGCAATATAATAATTTTAAATTTAAAAAGCAGTCTAATAATTATTTTAAATTTAAAAGGCAATCTAATAATTATTTTAAATTTAAAGGCAATATAATAATTTTAAATTTAAAAGCAATCTAATAATTATTTCAAATTTAAAGGCAATATAATAATTATTTTCAGAGGAGTTACATGGCTATCACCACATCTTTCCTTTCTGTGATCTTTAATGCAGCTCTGTTGAATGAAGGGCTTGGCCATTCTTCCAGATTATTTTCCACACACTTCTATGAATTTTAGTCAGGCTAAATTTGCTTCCTGCAGCTTATTCCAATCCCTTTTTTCCTGTTTCCTCTATGAAACACAGAGCAGTTCAGGTGATTTTTTCCATTCTTTCTTTGTCTGACAAATGCAAATTAAACTTGATTCTTCTGTCACCCACAACAATTTTCGATGAGGTGTGTGTCAGGCAGGAGGTGCTGAAATCCACGGCATTGCTCCTGATTTTTAGCCAGCATCCCAAATTCAGCACCAGAGGCATTTTTGGCATGGAATTCTGGCATCCTTGTGCAGGAATTTGCTTTCTGCATGGGAACAGTCACAGCCCTGAAAGAGAAACCCTTCAGCCACTGGGACTTGGGAAATCACCACGAGGTTTGGGGTTGTCTGAGCAGCTCCTGGAATCCTTGGGATTGGGAACGGTGCCCTGCTGGCCTTTCCAAGAGCTCTGGGCCAGGCTGGCATGGACAGGTTGGCACAGCTGGAGTGGCAGAGGGGATCCAGGGATCCAGCACTGGGAGAGACCACAGGGTTGGAATTCCAAGCTAGAGGAATGGTCTGTAGAACCAGAAACCACAGGGTTGTAATTCCAAGTTGGAGGAATGATCTGTAGAACCAGAAACCACAGGACTGGAATTCTGAGCTGGAGGAACGATCTGCAGGACCAGAAAACAGAAGATTGGAATTCCAAGTTGGAGGAATGATCTGCAGAACAAAAAAACCACAGGATTGTAATTCCCAGTTGGAGGAATGTCTGCAGGACCAGAAACCACAGGGTTGGAATTCCAAGCTGGAGGAATGATCTGCAGGACCAGACCTCAGTCCAAGGCCAGGCACCATGGAGAGGTGCTGGCATGGGAAGATTGGCTTGGGCAGGGGAAGGAAAACAGGAAAAGTGGGAGCTGGGTGCAAGTGGCCATGTGATTCCGGGGGAAAATCAACCAAAAAGAGGGAGGTTGGGAGCAGAACAGGACTGGGAATGGGGCTGCTGTGCCCAGCACTGATGGGGTGCCCAAAATCCTCATGAGCCAGCGGAAGGGAGGGAGTGGAAATGTGCTGCAAAGGAATGAGCTCCAAGCTCAGTCTGAGAAGATTCAGACCCTTTTTAGGACAAACATGAGCGGCAGACAGACTGCAAAAGCATCTACCAGGGAGAAACCTGCGCCAGAGAACTCTAAGTGTCCTCCTGGATGATGTTTTCCTGTATTTCTGCTCATTTGAGCATCAAAACTGGGCAAACTGTTGGGAAAAGCAGCACAGTCCTGTCCCAGCTGCAGCAAATTCCTGCCTGGATAAATCAGGCAGCAGGCTCAGAGTTTCCACTGCTGCCTGCTCCGTGCCCAGCCTGCCCCTGCCTGGCTGGGATCAGCTCAGGACCATGCCCTGACCTCTTCTCTTCTCTTCTCTTCTCTTCTCTTCTCTTCTCTTCTCTTCTCTTCTCTTCTCTTCTCTTCTCTTCTCTTCTCTTCTCTTCTCTTCTCTCTCCTCTCCTCTCCGTTGGTGTGTTTGCTAAAATCCTTTCAAATTCCTCCACATTTGAGCACCTCCGTGCATTTGGGGGCAGACAGGACCTGGAAAGGACACCAGGAACAAAAATCCCAGCAATCAGGTCAGGAAAATGCTGATAAATCAGTGTAGGAGCTCTGGGATCTTCGATCAGAGCCATGGGTGGATGGTGCTGGTGCCATCCCTACCTCACATCTCATGGATGTGCCACCCAAATGTAGATCCAAGTGCTGCAGGGACATCCGTGGCGCTCCTGTGTTCCATCCCCACAATCTCTGTGCTGCTCCCACCCCCTCCACGCTGCCCTGCTGTGTTTTCCCTCTCCCACTGCCCAGCCCGGGCACTGCAGGTGTCCCTGGGATGGAGCAGGGACAGCAGGGCCACAAGGAGGGGGCAGGAAGGACACAGTGAGGACAGACCTGAGGCATCATCCTCATCTCCTCCTGCATGTGGCAGCGTGGGGGAGCCAAACCAGCCCCAGTTCCGCTGTCACAGCAGCGCCGGTGACATTGCCAGGGATTCCTCCAGAGCCTGGACCGGGATATGTCTCACCAGGAGGTGCTGAGCTGCATCACTGCCCCCAAACCTCTGTCACCTGCCTGAGCTGTGCAGGTGACACCTGGGGCCAGCCTCCCCATCGTGGCATGTCCCTGTCCCTTGTCCAGGCACATTTCCCAGCAATCTGCCCGTGCCAGCCCTGCTGCTCCTCACGTGTGGCTGGGCAGAGCCGTGTTTGTCACACGTCTCTCCCGATGTGTCACCGCCGAAAGGTCAGCGCGTCTCTCCTTTCTGCCTGGCACCGTGACCGAGGAGAGGCTGGCACTGCTCAACCCAGCCTTGGCAGGGCCTCCCTGTGCTCGGCAGGGCAGCCTCTCCTCTGCTTCTCAATTCCTGCAGCTCCCTCGGAGCCCCTCCGTGCCTCGGGGCTGGGGCTGAGCCCCAGGGGGACAGGATCCTGCGGCTGCATTGTTCTCCAGCTTCTCCTGCTCCCTCAAGGCCAAGCCTCTCCCCCTTAGTTTTCCTTTCCTTTCCTTTCCTTTCCTTTCCTTTCCTTTCCTTTCCTTTCCTTTCCTTTCCTTTCCTTTCCTTTCCTTTCCTTTCCTTTCCTTTCCTTTCCTTTCCTTTCCTTTCCTTTCCTTTCCTTTCCTTTCCTTTCCTTTCCTTTCCTTTCCTTTCCTTTCCTTTCCTTTCCTTTCCCTTCCCCTTTCCCCTTTCCCCTTTTCCCTTCCCTTCCCCGGAAGCAGAGCCAGGAGCGGCGCAGGGAATGAGGAGTGACAGCACAGCCCCGTGGGGTTGGGATGGTCCAACTCCTTCAGCCAGGGGATTGCCCAGGGAAGGGCCCTGGAATGCTGAGTTTGAGACCCAAGAGCCCCTCGGGGTGATGGACCCGGGATTGAGTCCAGCCTGGGATGTGGCTCTGAGTGCTGGGCTGTCACTGCACCCCCTGTCCCTGCTGTGTCACAGCTGCCCTGGGGCTCTGCTGCATCTTCCAACATCCCCATCCCGATCCTCTCCCTGCTAATTCCCCCTCCATCTCCCAGAACAGACTCTTTTATCCATTCCAGGAACAAAAGCTGAACTAGGGGGATGTCAGACTAAATTTATTCTGAAACAGTTTGTGCAGTCAAGAGTCTGGCCCCGAGGTCAGGGATTCGCTGACTTTCCTCTCAGAGCAGCCTGTGGGAGCAGCGATGCTCCTCCTGCTCCAGGAATCCCATCAGCTGCATGGACTGGACACCCCGGATGTGCCTGGAGGAACCAGGGCAGGGAAGGGCAGAGAGCTGGGAAATGGGATCCACTGGGCTGTCCCAGCACTGCCCTTCCTGCCCTGGCTCCAGGGGGACCTTGGCCATCAGAGCTGCATCCCATCCCTTGGATTTCTCCAGGGAGGGAATTGCACAGTGACACGATGGCACCATGCTGGCTGCCCCGTGGAATTCCTGCTGGGATCCCCCTTCTGCTCCCATGGAATTCCTGCTGGGATCCCCCCACTCTGCTCCCACGGAATTCCTGCTGGGATCCCCCCACTCTGCTCCCATGGAATTCCTGCTGGGATTGACCCACTCTGCTTCCATGGAATTCCTGCTGGGATCCCCCTATCCCACTCCCATGGAATTCCTGATGGGATCCCCCTATCCTGCTCCCACAGAATTCCTGCTGGGATTGACCCACTCTG
>VXBC01007973.1:26698-37323 GCA_013399945.1 Ploceus nigricollis
TGGGATCCCCCCCTCCCAGGGACTCTGCCCAGCCCAGGGGTGTGGCCCCAGCGGTGGGACCGGAGCTGCTCCAGCCTCCCCCATTCCCAAACCCCCGGAAGAGCGAGCTCAGCCCCATCCCTTGGGAGCAAAACACTGGCACAACCCCAGCCCTGGGATTGCTGAGTTCAGAGAGCGAGGAAAACCAAATATTTTCCTTCTTAATTACCATCTTTCAGGCAAGCAATTATTCCTCCCGTGTGTCACTCAGCCTAATGACGAATTCCCAATAAAAGCCACGCTGGGCTGCAGCCTTCAAAGGCAGGAAGCAGATTTTGGAGCAGATTTTGGAGTTAATCTCCTTTCACAACAAGCCCCAAACCATGGCTGTGTTTATCCTGGGACAAAACCCTTGGGAATGAATAAGTCTGAAAAGGGCAAGGAAGTTTTTTTTTCCTGGATGGGATATTTTTGCTATATTGTTATTAAGGAAAGGGAATAATAGAGGGAAGGGCTTTGGAATGGTGGCTGGAAGGTGGCAGCAGGTGAGGCTGGATTTCCTCTGGGAGAAGAAGCCCTGGAGCTGCAGAACATTGGTCCAAACTGTGCCACCCTCACCCTCCACGAGGTTCTCCTTTCTCCATCAGCATTCCAGCGTCCACTCCCCATTTGGAGTTGGGCTCCAAATCCACCAAATCTCCCACAAACTACCCAGAGCCTCCCCCAGCAGAGTCTGGGGGTTGCTGGTGGTGCTGGGGTGGTTTAACATAAGGAATATTGACATTTTTCCAGGTTTTAGGTCTGCCCAGGGTTTCATCTCAGGAATGATGCCCTCATCCCATTTCCAGGCCACCTGCACCATCCCTTCCCAGGTCTGGATAATTCAGGCTGCCCCAGGCTCGCTGGAGGAGCTGCAGCTCCTCGTGATCCGTGGGGATGTGGGTGTGGAAGGAGTGGGACATGCCTTGGTCCAGTCCTGACCTGCACTTGGGATTTGGGAATTTGGAGCTGCCCAGTGTGGACAGTCACAACATCAAAGTGCTCTGATTCACCCCAGGCACGTCTCTCACCACTAATGGCATTTTTTTCCTCAAAAACTCCAAAATTCCTTCCCCAGAATTCCACATTCCCACGCCTCAGACGAGACAATCCTTTCCCAGTGGGGGAAATGGGGAAACAAAGCCCAGAGAGACATCAAAGTGAGGGAGCTCTGGAATTCTGGCTTGGGGAGAACAAGAAAAATTCCATCTCCAGAGAGATGTGGCAACAGGAGCAGTGCATGGGGAGGAACACTTTGGGAAGACATGGAAAAATTGTGAAACATCCCCAGGGAGGAATCAGAGGTTCAAAGGTAGCAGAGGATTTGAAAAAGAGAAGGAAGTGACTAAAAAAAAAAAATAATATGCAAAATGCAGTTGCACTGAGCAAAAAAGTTCAGGTCTAGACATGGCACTGCAGAAATCCAGGTGGGAAAGATGGAAAATCCCAGGGCAGGTCAGGAGGGATGGTTTCCCACAGCCTGGAATGAATCCGAGCTCCAGCCCAAGCCTGTGGAAGTGCCTTCCTTCAGTCTCTGGGACACTCACAGCCAAAGGAGACAGGATTGTGGCATTCCAGAGCTTCCAGCCAGGAATGAGGCACCAAAATGCCTTTTTGGTTTGGTGTTTGGTGTCCCTGGCAGCTCTGCTGAGGGAGTGGTGCCTCCGTCTCTTCGGGGGGCGATGGGGATGGAGATTTTCCACTCCCAAGCCGTTTGTGGAACGTGGCATATGCCTCTCCCACTGGGAGGACTGGGAAAGGGTTAAAAGCATTCCCAGCTGACAAATTCCCCGTTCCCCAGACATTTCAGAGCTGGGGACAGCTCTCACCTGCTGCTGCTGGAGTGTCTGGCAGGAGAACAACACCCACCAGGAAAGTGCCAACGCAGGAGCCTCAGTCTCTTCAAGAAACGCGTCCCACTCTGTAGGTTTTTCAGGAATTAATTGCAAAGACATTTCTGGGGTTTGTTGCAATGGGGGTTGCCATGGCAACTGCTCCAGCTACTCAGGAAAAACAGGGAGGGCTCCCACTGTCACGGGGGCCATCTGTCCCTTCTATGGGGGGTCATTTTGAAGCTCTGCCTCAACCTCCACCAGCCAAATCTTCTTTTTAAGCCTCTGAAAGTCCTCAGTATGATTTATCAACCAGCTCCTGCCCTCAATCTCTGTTTCTTTTCTCGGCACTGACAGGATAATTTCCTCTCTATCGCTGCAAATTAAATTCTAATGAGGAAGCTCTGCATTTCAATGTGATGGAGAGCCAGGATGCACAGGAGAATTGAATCCATCCAGGAGGGAGGAGAAGGGATTAAATAGGAATGCCTGAGGGGCAGAAGCCCTCTGGCAGGCTTGGGAAAGGCAGTTCTGTTGACAGGACAAGAGGGAACGGCCTCAGGCTGGGCCAGGGGAGGCTCAGGTTGGACATCAGCAGGAATTTCCCCATGGAAAGGGTGGACAGGTCTTGGAATTGCCCACGGAGGTTTGGAGTGCCCATCCCTGGAGGTGTCCAAGGAATTCCTGGACGTGGCACTCAGAGCTCTGGCCTGAGGACAAGGTGGGGATCAGGCACAGCTTGGACTTCTGGAGGTCTTTTCCAACTTCAGCATTTCTGGGATTCTCTTCTCCCCCTAATGATGGATTGGGATTTTGGGGTGGATTCAGGTTCCTCTCTGAGCTGAGACCACAAAATCCTCCATGGATGGGAGTTTGAGCAGCTCCTGAGATGCAGAGGTGGGGGGAAAGGGAGCTGAGTGCGGGTTCTTCCCTGCTCCAAACCTGGGGGTGCTCCTGGGGCACTCTGGGGGGCACAGCACACCATGGCCACACAATCCCATGGACCCCAAATCCCACCGGGAGGAAGGGGCTGGATCTGCTGCTGGAATCTGATCCAGGGGGATTTTCTGTTGTGGTTTCTCTGGGATGTGGCAACGATGACAACACTTCCATGTCCACAATGGAATATTTTTAAAATCTATTTATTTCATGCGTTCAGGGAAGTCAAGGATTTCCCAAAAAATTTATGGTGGCCATTAAAGGCCAGGAGGCTGAAGATGTTCATTTGAGTCAGCAACATTTGTTAAGGAAACTCTGCTGAGTTTTTTGAATGCCAACAAAGAATTTCTGCCAAAATTTTGCACAAAATTTATATAAAAACCTTTGAAGTTGAGTATTTCTTCACCTTTTCCCAAAGGACTTGTAGTGGAGAACGCTTGGTATTGGGAGTGGAGATGGTGATCCATGGTTTCCATTCCCAGAGGTTCAATGGCAAAATGATGCAGGAAAAATATTTTGGGTTGTTTCTTGTGGGTTTTTTGTGTATTATTTAGGTTTTGACTTGATGTAATGTTAATATGAGAAAAATGCTCTCTTTGTTTACTCATTTCGAGTGCTCCTCCTGCATCGTGGAGCTTCACTCAAGGATTGGGAAAACCAAAGCACCATTCCCATTCCCATTCCCATTTTCCAATGACTGGGAAAGCCAAACTGACCACGAGAGGCGTTTTGGCAGCTCTGGTTTCTCCTCGTAGGGAAACCTCTTGCCTGGGGGACATTTGAGCTGCTCAGAACTGCATTTATGTGCCTCACAGCAGTGAGGACATCCCCAAAATTCCCACACATTCCCAGGATCATGAATCATCTCCAGATAATTTCAATTGAGTTGGAACTCATTGGGAAAGGGGCAGTTTGGGGGCTGAGGTGCTGCTGAGCTCTCCTAGATGGTCCCAAGGAACGGGAATAGAGGATTCCTGCTCGTTAATACCTGCTCTGATGAGCTCCAAGGTCTTTTCCAACCTAATTTCTTCTGGAATTCCATAAATATTTCACTCTGGGAGCTGAGGGAAAGTCTGGGACCATCTTCACCCCACCCTGATGGTTTCAAAACACAAATCTCACATTTAACATCTCCTCACCTTGAAATTGCCTGGAAATACTGGAGTTCAGTCCCCTCAGGAATTCATCCCTACATTCACAGTACCCATGGGGTGGGGACGCTTCAGGAAGGGACTTTCTGGCCCTGAGATTGTCACTTGAGCATCTGTGTGTTATCAGTTGAGCATCTGTGTGTCTGCAGCTTCTTCCTGGAGGAAAATCAACCCAGATTATCTTTAAAGAATAACCCAGAGAGCAGCTCCCTGGCTTCTCATTATCCCAAGAATCAGAGCAGCTGAATTTCAGAACGTTCCTGCATCCTCAGCATCGCTGTATTCAATTCAGGCATCTTCACTCCTGGTTTAAAAACATCTCTGAAGGAACTGCAGGAAAACTGCAGAGAGCTGAGCTCTCCAAGAGGGGTTTTCTCCCAGGTGACAGGGCTGACTCGAGTCTAGCTGGATCCTGAGTGAATCCTTCCCAAAACCCCCACTTAGGATGGTTTTCAGAGCTAAAGAGAAAACAGAACCCCCAGCGACCCCACCCTGGGCATCCCTGGAGCTCTGGCAGCCTCGGGGCCGTGCCCATTCCCTGGGCAGCCTGGGCAGTGCCAGCACCCTCTGGGGGAAGAACCTTTCCCTGCTCTCCAGCCTGAGCTGCCCTGGCCCAGCTCCAGCCCTTCCTTGGCTGCTGTCCCTGTCCCAGAGCAGAGACTGGAACCCATTAATTTGGGGAATCTGGGAGTTACAGCCCAGGTCCCAGTGGCAGCTGCTCCAAAGTGACCACCAAATTCTGGGGTTCTGTTTTCTGGTTTTCCCACAGTCCCCATCTCTGCTGATGGGCCTGGACCTGAGGAAAATTTCCCACATCCCAAAATCCCAAAGGAAGGAGACGGAGCTGTGTTTGGCTGTGCTGATGGGACACGCCATCAGGGGTTTGAAGATTTGGTGTTTTGTGGGAATTTGGGCTTCCAGGACACCTCACTGGCCCCAGGCATGGCCTGAAGGATGGAAGGCACAGAGCTTGGAAGTTCTGTGGAAGGCAAATAGAAAAGTGTGTTATAATGAATCTCTGAAAAATTTTATGATGTTTATTCATTTATTTTCCACTTCCTTTCTTGTCCTTCACTCTGTGGCCTGGACAGCCACCCCAGAAGGTTTGCTGTCAAAGCAACATGAGAAATCAATAAATACAAAACAATAATTTTACCAAGTCCAGCTACTGTTCTAATTCCAGCTCTGTGTCCCCAGGCCACCAAGGGCACAGGAGATTTGTTCTTCCACCAACCAGACCAAGCTGTAAAGTTTTGGCTGTCCCAGAACAATGAGAGCTGATGTAGCAGAATAGTTAAAAAACTTGCTTAATTTGTTCTTTTGACATGAAAGGCTCATTGAACAGCTTTGAAAAATTCAGTCAAAACAGCTCCTAGCAAGTCCAGGGCAGGAACAGACCTCAAGCATCACCAGCTCAGCTCTTTGGTAGGTGAGGGTAAACAAAATTAACATAAATCTCTGTTTCAGAGGATGAATCATTCGTGCTGTTGGGTGAAGCATTGGTGAATATCCAGGGAGATACATTGTGGTTTCCCTTGCTTTAGCCCCCATTTACAAGAGAATAAATCCCAGTCTTTCACTGCTTTAGGTCAGCAGAAATTCTGGACTCAGGTGAGGAAAACCCTTCTCCTGCCAGGCTCTGTTTGGGTCCAGTCTCAAGGAAAAATCCTGGCCCTTCCCTTGGTATTGAGTGAAAAACCAGAGGCCTGCTGTGCTCCACGCAGGTCCATGGAGGAGTCTGCTCCAGGAGCACAGGGAACGAGCCTGTGCCGAGCCCTGATCTCGAGCCCTGATCCCAGAGCCTCTCCAAAGGCAGTGCCAGAGCACGTTCTGTTTTCCCAAGCTGGAGGCTGAGTGTGCATCCACGGATAAATGTGCCAGCAGCTCCCCAGCCAGGAATGGCCCTCCTGGGACTCCACCAAGCGAGTTTCTCATCGTTAATTCCTGCTCTAGGAAGTTGCACCACGATATGCACGAGGCCATGGAGGAGATCCAAGAGCACAGAGCTCCTGACTCTGCTTTCTTCCCTGGAAATCACAACAAGGAAAACAGAATGAGGAGCTCTCCCACCCCTCTACGGTTAACGGAGGAAGAATTTGAGTCTTGAGATAACCAGAAGGGTTGTTTGAAGGCACAGAAAGTTCCTGCTCGCACTCTTGGAAACGGCATTCCCAAAAGAGACAACACTTCCCTGAAGATAAAGCAGCTCCCAAGAGAGAAAGCAGGAGGACACGGAGTCCTGGGAGTGTTCTGCTCTCACCCTGTCAAGCTCCTCCCCAGGGCCTGGGCCCAAGGGCACATTTGCACTCTTGTTCCCTTGTCCTTTTTCCTCTCCATTTTTTTCCTTTTGGGTTGATTCTCCTGGCTTTTCTACCAGCTGGATGTGCCATTGCTCAGAAGTTTCAGACTTCTGAAATTGGCCACTCTGAACCTGTGCTGTGCTTGGCTTCCCTGTGGCTGCCAGGGTTATCCCAGGCCTGTCCCATGTTCAGCCCACACAGTCCTGGCCCAAACGTGGAGCTGAGCTTTGCTTTGCCTCTCCCTGATGACATTCTCAGGGTTCCATAAATGGTGCAGATTCAAAGTCTCGTGGAAATCAGATGGTTCCCTGTGCAAAGAGACACGGCAGGACATGGACTCAACGTCCCTGGGGTGGCTCCAAGGAATCTGAAGTTCCTCACGTGGCCAAAAACACCAGAGCAGGACTGAGGACCATGCAGCACTGCCAGGTCCAGGCTTTCCAAGCAACTTCTTTAGAACAACTTAGAGTTTCCTTCCAGGAAAACATTCCTGGGACAACCCAGCAGCTGCACCACCCAAGGAGGGGTAGAGTTCATTCACAGATTTTTCTTTCTTTTCTATGATTGATGCAAATTTTGTTTATAATTGAAATTCATTGGAATTAGAAATCTTGGAAAAACAAGGGGTCTTCCAGGACTTTTTTCTTTCTGCCCTGAGTTTTGTTGTGAAGTGGGTACAAGTTCCTATCCAAATCTCAGGGACAACCACAGCCAGGCATCCAGGAAATAACTCCATGGATGCAGCAAAACGAGCTTCAAATGACCTTGGTAAGCTGAAGAAATATCTCAAAAAATTATGATGCTGATGAGCAAGAACACAGAAGAGAGTGAGAAAGATCATGGGCTGAGATGTCCAGAAATGAGAAGGTTGAGGGAAGCACAAGAAGAATTTCCAGGAAGAGGAAGGGTGGAGCAGGTGCTTCATGAGCAGGGCAGGCAGGACAAGACATGGCAATGCTGCAGAGAGGAGGCTGGAATGGAGATTGGAGACAACAATCCAGGGATGGAGATTTCCGGGCACAGGGAATTGCCTGGGGTGGCCGTGGAAGCCCCATCTCCCAGGATTTTGAAGCACAGAGGTCTCAGGAATTCCCAGCTAAGCCTGCTCTGACAGGTGGATGAAGGAAATGACCTTTCAAGACTTGTTTGCCTTGGTTTGCTGTTCCTCCCTGGTTTTGGCACAACCCAGGGAACACGGTTAATTATAGCTCTGGAGAGAATTGATTGTTGCTTTACCTTATTTGGTGGATAACAGCAAATCCTTCTTTGTGACAACAAGGAAACCCAGTCTGGGAGCTCCGTCTGAGGTTACTGATCCAACCAACAGCCCAATCCAAGGATTTTGGGTTTGCCCCTGGTTCTCCATGTCCCCCAGTGGGGTCAATCCCCTTTTCCTGGACTTTACAGGAATTTTTTCCAGGCAGCTCAATCCCATATTTCATCTCAGGGCATCTTTTGCTCTGCACAAATCCAGCTTGGGCAAGAAAATCCATCAAAAACCACAACAGAAATTCAGATTTCAATGGAATTCAAGATTTCCAAATGAGGGAATAGCAAGAAATGAGTGGCTTTGCAGGCTGGGAGAGCTCTGAATGCCAAGAAATCCTTGGGCTCCCTGCAGAGCTGCAGTGAGGCACCTGCAAGATGAGAAAGAGCCACACCAGGTATCCAAGCCCATCTCCCAGGAATATGGCCTAGAAGCTCCCTTTTCACTCGCAAAAAAACACCTCATACCTCAGCATAACCCATCAAATTTAGGAGTTTTGGTTCCAGAAATCCTCAGGGTGAAATTCAGACAAGAAGAAATCAAGATATTCCTGGTGTAGAGATTCCTCATCCATCTTTATCGGTGGAACAGGCACAGAAGGGCTCCAGAGCTCCAGGAAAAGCTGGATGAACAATTAAATTCCTGCTCAGAGCCTCAGTGAGATCTGTGTGAATCAGGAGCTATGAAGGCGTGAAATGAGATCAGAACCAGCCCTGGAGCTCCTTGCCCTGCCCAAGGCCCATCCCTGCTTCCCTGCCAAGCTCCAAGGGGGATCTCGCCGGCTGGACGTGCTCCCCTCGGCACAGTGCCACCACTGGGATCAGCCACCCAGTCCCTCATCACTTCCAGATCATTAAATTATTTCTCTCTAATCCAATTAGCCACGTAAGCACGGAGCAGTCCGTGGGATGGACGCCTGAGCAGGAGGCTCCGTAGCCATTTCCTGATGCCCAGAGCATCCCTGGGGAAGGGCAGGCAAACAGGGAGGTGCTGATGCCATGGCAGCACCTTAAAGACCTTAAAGACTCAGGTAATTTGTCATAAATTCCATGTTTTCTCCATTCCCAAGGATTTTTCTCCTCTGTTGTCTGGCTGAGAGGCAAACACCACATTTTTGTCGAGCTTGAAAGGCAGCTGCACCTCTGCGGTCAGAGGGTGGGGCAGATCCCACAGCCCCGGCTGGGAACAGTCTGGAACTCATTGGAACCAGGCTGGAGAAGGAGCTCGGAGGTTTCTCCATCCTCCTGTGAGAGCAGGGAGCTCCAAAACCCCTTAGGGGCACCCCAAAGTCCAGGCTGAAGCACCTCAAAGGCTGGCCCAGCATCAGGTGGGGTGTCCTGAGCCCTTCCTGGAATTCTCCTGCAGCCTTCAGCAAGGGAAGGGCTGCCCTGGGATGAATTCCAGTCAAGGAAAACATCCTGCAGCCCACAAATGATGGATCTGGTCCATGGGGCTGCTCCAGGGGCACATCCCAACCCTCAGAGGCTTCCCAGGGCCTTTTCCAGGGATCTCACACCAGAAACAACCCCAGACACTGTAGGGTGACAAGGAAGCGGCACATGACATTTTCCCTACCTGAGTTTCACTGTTTGTAACTTGTCCCAGGGCTTTCCTGCCCTTCCCATATTCCTGGGATCCTGTGCAAACTCCAAATGTTCCCCACACCCCTTTGCTGGAGCTGGCACCAGATGCTCCACATCTCCCTGCCTTGTTCCTGGGTCTTTGCAGTCCTTCCTCTGACTCTCTTCCTCTCAAAGGATCCTTCAGGTGATGGGAAATCACCTTTTATTTCCCTCCTTCAGCAGAGGGAAATAAAGGAGAAGAGCTCCCAGCCTGAGCCAGGAGTGGCTTGGAAACATCTAGGCACAACTGAGGTGCTGAAAATCTACATGGATTCAAAAGACAATAGGAAAAAATTCTCAAAAGGAAATGGTTTTAAGGTTGCTAACTGCAAAATCCCCCCTTTAACTTTGAAAAACCTTAAGAAACACCTGGACATAGCACTCAGGGCTCTGGTTTAATTGATAAGCGTTGTTTGGTCAGCTTTGCAGGTCTTTTCCAACCTAAATCATTCTCTGATTCTATCCCAGCATATCCCAGAGGCACAAACCAATGGGGAAATGAATGTGGGGAACCATCTCCCTCCTCTCCCTGTTCACCCGCTGAGCACCCACAGCCGCCTGGGATGAATTCCAGTCAAGGAAAACATCCTGCAGCCCAGAAATGCTGGATCTGGCCCAGCACCCTGCTGCTGGACCCTTGATCTGACCCCAAACTGCCTGTGCTGTGCTCTGAAGGAAAATTACACCCACCAGAGGGTCTGTGAGGAGCCAGCGCTGCTCTCAACAGCCGCAGGCTGGTGCTTAATGAGCTTTCAGCTGATTGTTACAGAGTGGAGAGGCACAATTAAAGCCCATTAGCTGCCATGACATCACCAGCTCGGAGGAAACTCTGTGCCGGTCAGGAAGGAGGCAGGACAGCCATGGAATTATGGCTGTGGAATGAGTTAAAATCATTGAGTTACAGCCATGGAATGAGTTACAGCCATGGAATGAGTTACAGCCATGGAGTTGTAACAGCCACGGGGTTACAGGCATGGAATTGCAGCCATGGAGTGAATTAAACTCATTGAGTTACAACCATGGATTTACAGCCATGCAGTTGTTACAGCCGTGGAGTTACAGCATGGAATTACAGCCATGGAATGAGTTAAAATCATTGAGTTACAGCCATGAGGTTACAGCCATGGAATTACAGCCATGGAGTTACAGCTATGGAAAAAACAGCCACGGAATGAGTTACAACCACGGAGTTACAGCCATGGAATGAGTTAAAAACATTGAGTCACAGCCATGAAGTGAATTACAGCCATGGGGTTACAGCCATGGAATAACAGCCACGGAATGAATTACAGCCATGGAGTTACAACCATGGAGTTACAGCCATGGAGTTACAGCTGTGGAATGAGTTAAAAACATTGAGTCACAGCCATGAAGTGAGTTACAGCCATGGGGTTACAGCCCTGGAGTTACAGCCATGGAATGAGTTACAGCCATGGAGTTACAGCCATGGAATAACAGCCATGGGATGAGTTACGACCATGGGGTTACAGCCATGG
>VXBC01007973.1:47354-60567 GCA_013399945.1 Ploceus nigricollis
CACAAATCAATTTTGTGCAGATCCTGGGAGGGAGGCACAAAACCAGCCCCATTTCCTCCACTTTTTCTCCCCACATGTTTGGGATTTGCATCCTCAGTGTCCTCCCCGCGCTCTGGGGTCGTGTTTTGGGGCCGGGAGGCTTTTAGGGTCATGGAGTATTGTTGTGATTTTGGTTTGGAATCCCTGTTCTTGATGTGGGCTGCTGGGAATGGCACAGATCAGCTCCCCTGGTGGTTCTGCAGTTTTGAGATGTTCAGGTCTTTGGGGAAAGGGAATTTTCATTTATNATTTACTTTTTTTTCAGTCTGACTTCTCGTTGCTCTCCTGGAATAGCAGCAAATACATAAATGACACACATGGCATCATTTCTCACCATATCTGATCTGCTGTAAACTGAAATAGTCACTAAATAATAATTCCAGCACCATGGCTTTGACAGGAACTCTTTAGGAGCAAAGACATTTTGGTCCCTGTGTCATTCATAGATGTGAAAATGAAATAAAAATCAAAATTTCACATAATAAAATAACCCCCCAACATTTTTAGGGCACTATTTATTTTTCCAAAAAAGGGAAATGCATAACAAAATATAGATTTTTAATAAACATGAGGAATAATTTGGGTGAGGAATTAATGGCGCCTGAACTAAAATCACGGAATTCTGGAATGGTTTGGGTTGGAAGGGACTTTAAAGCTCATCTGATTCCAATCCCCAGGGATACCTCGCACTGTCCCAGGGTGCTCCAACCTGGCCTTGGACACTTCCAGGGATTCAGGACCATCCAAAGCTTCTTTGGGACATCCGTGCCAAGGCCTTGGCATCCTCTGGGTCAAGAATTACAGGAGAATCTGTCCCCAGAATGATGGACAGATGGATGGATGGATGGATGGATGATGGATGGATGGATGGATGGATGGATGGATGGATGGATGGATGGATCCACGGATCCATGGATGGATGGATGGATGGGGGTGGATGGATGGATGGGGGATCCATGAATGGATAGATCCATGGATGGATGGAAGGTGAATTTGCTGCAGGATGAGATCCAAAGTGCTGCAGCTCCTGGGTGTGTGCCTTGCTCAGCCTCCCCGGTTCCAAGGAATAATATAAATATCTGTTCTTGGAAATAAATATTGCCTTGGAAAATAAAAATACCCGTTCATCCTGAAGAGCTGGAAGTGATTTCCATGCAGCAGTGGCAGTGGGAATGGGGCATTCCCAGGGCTGCATTCCAGGGGCTCTGCACTGGCACTCCGGCATGGTGGGAGAGAGGAGAATTCCATGTGAAATGTTGGTCCCACCCATCTCCACCCTGGCATTGTCCAACAGCCAGGATTTGTGGGATCTGAATGTACCAGCACCAGCCTTTCCCAGTGCATGGATTAGGTGTTCTCATCTCCAGGAGGAGGAAGCACAGCCTGAGGCTTCCACAGGCACAGGAGGATCAGTGCAATTCCCAAGGATTTGCGTGAGCAGATCTGCCCTGGGCTCTGGGACAGCTTTGGCAGCGATCCCGCTCCGTGGGGAGGTTCCATTCCCAATCCCACATCCTGGGCCATCCCTGATTTCCCCCACAGGGAATGGGGTTTGCTGTGCTCTGTGGGGAAGTTCCATCTTCAATCCCACATCCTGGGCCATCCCTGATTTCCCCCACAGGGAATGGGGTTTCAGCTCTGCTGGCTGTTCCCTGGGATTTTGGGACAATGGTGAGGATGGATTTGGCTGCAGAAATGAACCTGCAGAAGATTTTGGCTGCAGAAGTGAAAAGAAGGAAAATGAAATGAAGCTGGAGTGCTCAGCCAGGATTTTGCCCCTTTGTAGAATTCCAGGATAACTGGGGCCCTGTTTGGGTGGAAATGAGGAACCTGAACCATTTGGAAGCTGGACTAATATTTCAGAAATGATTATCTGATATAATCAATTAATGGCATTATAAAACTGAATATTAAGTGGTATAATTTATCAAGTTCCCTAAAATCCATGTGTTTTCCCACCTCAGCCAGATGTGTGGACATGTGAGCACAGATGAGCTGCTCTGGGATTTTTACATCAGCTGAAACTGGAGAGGGCTGAGAACTTTCATGGAAGAAGCCACAGGGAATTTCCACACTTGGGATGTGATTAAAAAAGTGGAGAATCCCTGGGCTGGAGTCAGGCAGGGCCAGGGAAAGTGCAGGAGGTGAAAATGATTTGGGTGCTGGGCACTGGAACAGCTCCCAGGGAATGAGCACGGCCCCGAGGCTGCCAGAGCCACAGACAACGCTCCCAGGGACAGGGTGGGATTGTTGGGGTGTCTGGGCAGGGCCAGGAGCTGGGATTGATGATCCTTGGGGATATTCCATGATTTTCTGAGTGATTTCCTCACTGCTGTCCCCACAGCTCCTGCCGCAGCAAAGGGGCTGCACCAGCCTGGCCAGGGGCTGCTAAACCCACAGATGGGGGAGAAAAAATTCCCAACAGCTTCGAATTTCCCTGTTTTCCCTGCATCCAGGCCCCAGAGCTCTTTCCCTCAAGGATTTTGGTGTGTTAAGCCCTGGAGGGAGCTTTCCTCAGGAGAGCACAGATTTCCCAACATTCCCATGGGAGGGAGGAACGGGGTTATCCTCAAACATTCCCATCGGAGAGAGGAATGGGGTTATCCTCAAACATTCCCATGGGTGAGGTTATCCTCACCCCACCCAGCCCCAAATCCCCTGCAGAGCCCAGAGCAGAGCTCTGCATGGGAACAGGAGAGCCAGGACACCCAGGGGTGCCAGGACAGCCCAGGACAGAGCCCTGCACCAGGACAGGGGTGCCAGGACAGCCCAGGAGTGCCGGGCACTGCCAGGCACATCCCTGCCATAGGGGGTTGCCCCCTCACTCCAGGGATTTGCTCCACACTCGCCAGGGCAGGGGGAGCCTCTCCCTGCTGGGCCCATCGGTGTTTCTGTGCTGTCACAGATTTCTGCCCAGTTAAGGGGTTTGGGGTTTTCCCTGTGTGCTGCTGAGCAGATCTTATCCCTGCCAGCAGCTCCATAAACCTTTGTGAGGTTCTGTGGGTCCCATAAACCCAGCAAAGGCTGCTCCTGGGAATCTTGGCACAGCCCTCGGAGCACAGTGAGCTCAAGTTGTGCAAAACCCCAGACAGAAACTGATGAAATCCGGCTGCAGCCCAGAGCAAAATCCTATTTCAGCTGCAGTGCTGAGCAAAAGAATGAGGCAACTCTGCCCTGGTGACTCCTGTCCCAGTTGCTTCCAGAAGTTTTCCCTTCCCTGTCCATAAAATTCCAATGTCTCTGTAGACCCCAGCAGCTTTTCTTTGATTTTCATTATTATTAATAAGGATTTTTGCAGCAGTTTCTCGGGGCCACTGTTAAAAGTGATGTCCCAAAAGTGATGCCTGATTCCTTCACCTGAGAATATTTGCTCTGCCCAGGTGATTCCCCACCTGCAGAGNCAAACAATTCCACAAGTCTGTTTTACTGGGAAAGGACCCTCTGCTTATTCCATCCCCCAACAGCTGTTTCACTGATGCTGAGCTATCCCTGCATCCACTTCCTGACAACAAACAGGGAATTTCTCACTCTTCTGTTCCCATTCAGTCTCCAGAAGTTCCTGGAGCACTTGCAGAGCCACCACAAATTTATGGGGCAGCCTCACATCGTAAAACCCGTCCGGAATCTTCATCTTTGAACAGCTTTCAGACCACAAAAATTTGAAATCTCGCTGTGCTGGAAGCTCAGGCAGCTATCAGGGCTCTTTTTTTTTTTTCCTTTTTAAAAACTTGTTTGGACTTCGAGGCATTTTTTTGGCCAATTTAAATAGGGAGCTGAAGATAAAATTCCAGCCCAAATATGCTCTGTCTCTCCCTTCCCCAAAATAGGTTGGTTATTCCAAGGGAAAACACTCCGTGTTAAAGGAGAGGGGCTGGGGAGGGAAATATTTTTTTCCCTGACCCAGACTAAACACTGGAATTAAGTGAGATTATTCCTACAAAAATTCCTGTAAAAGATTAATGTGGAGTGAGAAGGGAATCTCCCAGAGGGTGAAGCACAACCAGGATTTCACCTCTGTGAGGGAAGAGTGTGTTGGAATCGTTCCTTTGGGGGGAACATCTTCGCTTTGGAGGGTTTGCCAGGGATATTTTTATCAAACTTTTAGCAGGAATTTGATCACTTTGGGACAAATATGTTATAGCCATAGATTGAGGGCTTGTGAGGTCTTTTCCTCCCCCCTGATTTTAACTGAGAGTAAAGGAGTTGAGGAAACACTGGAAGATGGAAGAATTTGGAGAAAAGCATTAGATAGGAAAGAGGACAAACTCTGCTCCAGCTCCAGCCCCTTCTGAGCTTTGAAAATTCAGTGCTGCCAAGAAATTGATAGAAGCAGGATTGTGACCCAGCCTTGGAGATGGGAAGGTGCCCAGGGGTGGTTTCTGTCCTCTTTGAAGCCATCATGGTCCTCAGTGGAGCTGCTGGATGTCCTGGGAGACTCAGGGTTGCTGGTGAAGGTACATCAGGGTAGTTCCTGTTGTTGTGGAATTTTGGGAGCCCAGGGAAGTGTTTTCTGCCAGCCCTGGTTCACACCTGGATGCCCTGGGAGCCTGGAGATTGTTGGGATTTGGAGTGGCTAGGAAGGGCTGGTGGACCCAGGGCAAAGATTTTGTTGTTTCCTCACCCATGGGGAGCTCCACGCCCATCCTGCCTCTCTCCAGGTGTGAGCTGAGAGTTCAGGAGAAAAATGTGCACGGGCATTCCACAGCCCCCTGCCCAAGAAAACAAATCTTTCCCTGTTCCCTCGCCCCTCAATGGCTCTCAGAGCCATTTCCCCCAGCTGGGATAAGTTGGTGCCCTGGGTTTTAAGATAAGTGTGAGTTCTGTCCCCACCTGTCAGAGCTGGGGCAGGTATCTGCTGTTCATGGGGCAGGTTTCTTTATCTCTCCCACAGCCAATCCTCCCTCCAGGAGATCTCTGCTGTCCATGGCCACTGAGTGTCCCTGCATGGCTGAGAAAATTCCAGCATCCCATGGGAGATGCTCCGCCCAGGGGAGGAGCCAAGCATTCCTACCTGGATCCANCACTTCCAAGGGTTCTGTGCTAGGGCATGTCCCATGGAGCAGAGGTGGAACAGAGCTTTGGGCTCGCGAGGTCAGTGCTGGAAAAAAATGGATAGAAAGTTGTTTTCCCTGGATTTCCTGCTGTGGGGCTGTTGGTGAAGGTACTTTGGGATAATTCCTAATACTGTGGAATTTGGGGAGCTCAGGGAAGTGTTCTCTGCCAGCCAAATCCCTCTAATAAACAGAATTTCTCCCTGAGAAATGCTCGGATAAACAAGGCAGGAGGAGGTGCAGCACAGCTTTAAATGATGTCTGTTTTGCCAAACAAACCCCTTCTCTTTCTCAAAAGAAGGGGAAAAAGGAAATTTTATATTTAGATTGTGGTGCAGATGCTTTTCATGAAGGTCCAAGGGGAAGAAAACATAAACTTGAACTTTGATTCCGATTTTAAGTCTTGTGAAAAGAAAAAGAAAATAAGAGGGAGGTTTTTGAACAGTATAAAGCAAAACTGAAACCATTCTGTCTCCTGTTGTGTTAAAGACTCCTTGACAGCTGATGGACTGTTAAATACTTCTCATAATCTGTCTTGATCTATTAATTGTTCTCTTTTAATTTTAGTTTTTAATGTTTAAATCTCACAGAACTCTGCCCAGGTAATTAACTCTGGATATTCCCTCAAATGCAAACATCACAAGAAAAAATGAGAAGTTATTTGTGTATGAAACACTCAATGTTAATCAAGCCTCGGACTTTTGCCCTTTTTGACTCGTGTCTGTCCTAAGATGCGACTTTAATTATTCATTAACACTTTTTAATTGCATTTATTGCCTCCTGCTTGTTAAAACTGATGTGAAAATGGAACTGTCGTGGAATTGTTGAAACCTGGATCCTGGGAGCTCCCTGTGCTGCTTCATCCCAGTAATCCCATCTCAGAGAGGATCCTGACTGGCTGTGAGGACGGGATTCCTCTGCCTGTTTAGGGCTGGGATTCTCACATGTAGGAAACAGCTGGGCCCTTCTTGGAGTGCTGGACTCTGCTGTGGTGTTTGCTCTCCTTCCTTGCCATCCTTTTCGGCTTGTTTGACTCCAAAAAAGATCCAAGACCTTTTTTTGCCGAAAGCAGAGGAGCAAACTTTGAGTATCCATGTGCAAAGTTAAATGTGAACCTCAAGCAGCTGCTGAAGGTTCTCAGGCCTGGGGAAGGTCCTGGAGGAAAGAGGCTCCACCCTGTCCATGGGCACAGCAGGATGAATTTAGGGACATGGCAGGTGGCTTTGTGACAGAAGGACAGCTGGAATTGGTGACCTCAGAGGTCTTTTCCAACCTGAATGGTTCCATGATTCCATAATTCCAGATTCTGTGATTCCAGGATTCCAGGATTCCAGGATTCCAGGATTCCAGGATTCCAGGATTCCAGGATTCCAGGATTCCAGGATTCCATGATTCTGTGATTCCATGACTCTATGGTTCCATGGTTCCAGGATTCCATGATGCCAGGATTCCATAATTCCGTGATTCCATTATTCCATGAATCCTGGATTCTATGATTCCATGATTCCATGGTTCTGTGATTCCAGGATTCCATGATTCCAGGATTCCGTGATTCCAGGATTCCAGGGTTCCAGGGTTCCAGGATTCCATAATTCCAGGATTCCAGGATTCCAGGGTTCCAGGGTTCCCGGGTTCCAGGGTTCCAGGATTCCATAATTCTGCGAATCCTGGATTCTATGATTCCATGATTCCATGGTTCTATGGTTCCAGGATTCCCTCATTCCAGGATTCCAGGATTCCCTGGTTCTATGGTTCCATGGTTCTGTGATTCCAGGATTCCCTCATTCCAGGATTCCAGGATTCTGAGAGCTGGGCTNCATGGTTCTATGGTTCCAGGATTCCCTCATTCCAGGTTTCCAGGATTCTGAGAGCTGGGCTGTGCAGTTGATGTCAATGGTGTGAGAGGGACGAGTGTGACATTGGCATCTCCAATTGGCGTCACCCCCAGCAGTGGGGACATCACCGCTGCTGGGCCGTGTCTGTCCCCAGGAGTGGGGGCTGATCTGCTCAGCTGCTTGGACAAATTCCGGGCTGGGCTGGGCTCAGCCAGGGCTGGGCGTTTCCTCTGCTGTGCAGCTTTGGCCATTTTCGCTCTCTTTGGTGAGAGAAAATCCCTGAAAGTGCTCAAATCCAGGCTGGATGGGGCTCGGAGCACCTTGGGAGAGTGGAAGGTGCCCCTGCCCATGGCAGGGGTGGCACTGGGTGGGCTCTAAGGTCCCTTTCCACCCAAACCATTCTGGGATTCTATAATTGACATTGGCAAGGTCACAGAATGACAGAGAAAGATGAGTTGGGAGGGACCCACAGGATCATCCAGCCCCTGGCCCTGCCCAGACCCCCCAGCAGCCCCACCCTGGGCATTCCTGGAGCTCTGGCAGCCTCGGGGCCGTGCCCATTCCCTGGGGAGCCTGGGCAGTGCCAGCACCCTCTGGGGGAAGAACCTTTCCCTGCTCTCCAGCCTGAGCTGCCCTGGCCCAGCTCCAGCCCTTCCCTGGCTGCTGTCCCTGCTCAGTCCCTGCCCCTGCTCTTCCCCTCACAAAAAGTTGTGACTCTGACTCTGATGAGTCTCCCCTCAGCTTCCTCTGCTCCAGCTGAACATTCCAAGCACCCTCTGCCTCTCCTCACTCACCTTCTCCTCCAGACCCTTCCCCATCCTCATATCCTCCTTTTGATACTGCCCCATCCCAAATCCCTGTCAAGAGAAGAAATGATAATGGCCATTCCTGGCCTCTCACATAACCAAAAATTGCTGTTAAAAAGAAATTTCCTTCTCCCCACTGAGCTTTGTCCCAAAATTCCCTCTTTCCCGTGCTCTGTAATCAGATCAGAGCCACTTTCTGATGCCATTGCTCCTGATCTTTGCTTTGTCCTCGAGTCTGATTAAACACAACCCCAGCTCATCTCTTGTAAAGTCAAACCAGGTGACATCTGTGGGTTCCTCCTGGTTTTCCCCTCTATCCCATCCTCCTCCATGGGATTGCAGAGCCTGGCTGGAGCCTGCTTTGTCCCGGGGTGCTGGGAAGCTTAAATGATAAATGACTGAATTATATCTTTGCAAAATTGTTCTCCTCCTTTAACACACAAAGGTATTTGCCCTCAGGCCCCCAGTCCCTGCTGAGGGATAAATTCCAAGGAATAAATGTTGCCCAAGTGCTGGGCTTCTGTTTTTCCTGTTGGGCTATAAACCAAGATCAGGACTTTCACACAACAAGCTGTTCATTTTAAAGATCACTTGTTTCTTTTCTCAAAAGGGTCATTTCAGAGGGAATTTTTGAACTGGCTGATTCCTTATTTTCCAATATTCCTGTGGGATGGATAGTCCTGGATACTGAAGTGTTGCACTGCCATGGGGCAGCAGCAGCTCTGAGCTGAATTCCAGTCTCTGAAGAATTCCAATCCTTACCAGGAAATGGGAACAACAGCAAAGAAAATGTGGAATATTTTCCTGACCAGGCCACTTTACTCTGATGACACTTCAACCCCTGCCTGCTGTGATGACTTTTAATCTCTGGATCTGTTGTGTCTGGATACCCTGGAGCTGAAATGTTCCTTAGCTCCTCTGCTAGGAGGGAATTTTGGATTTGCTGTGAATTTATTGACTCTGCTCTGTGGCTGGGAGAGCTCTGCTTCATTTCTGCAGCCACAGCTTGGCAGGGAAGGCGCTGCTGCTGCTGAGGTCCCCCCAAATTCCCCATCCCAGAGAAGGATCTGGATTTATCCAGCACCTCCTGGAATTCCTAGGGAAAGCAGAGCAGCAGCTCCAGAGTTCATTAGAACTCATTTTTGGGAGAGCAACAGAAAAATGGAAATCCCAGGGCCTGCTCTCACTCTTTGTGGAGCTCACTCTGTGTTTATCTCATCCCTAATAAAACACAAAATTCCTAATGCTAGCCCAGCTCAGGTGTTTTCCTCTAAATCCATTTTGAGGCAAGCCAGACAAGCAGAAATCAATGATTTCCCTCAAGGAATTTGAAAGGACCAATTCCATGAATTTTCAGGGCCTTGTGCTGAGATGGAGAGGCCACCCCAAAGACACCAGGTCTACCCAGGGAATGGCAAGTTAAATTCTCGCTGTTCCTGCATTAATCAGGGTTTAGGAATGGCTGTTCCCAATAAAAATGCTTCCCTGTGGCTCCAGTGTGGGCAGAACTCGCTGGGAGCCCCAGGCTGGCAGGGTGAAATCAGGATTTTTGCTGTGGGCAGGAGGAATTTTTTGCAGCTGGTTGTGAAATTCTTGGGCCAAGCCTGAGCAGCTCCGGCCTGGAGGAGAGAGTGGCGAGGGGTAAATGCAAATTCCAGCAGCTGGCTCAGCTTCCCCTCTCCCTTGCCAGGTTGGGGCAATTATAGCTGGTTATAAACAGCCTTTTCCTGAGCAGGAGCAGCACTCAGCTCCAGGGAAAAGAGGAATTAAAAATATCGGTTTGGGGTGAGTTTGCCCTGGTTCTGGGAGAAATGAGCTCCCAAGTGTTGCAGGAGTGGGCAGGAGGTGACAACACAGCAGATGCCCGAGGTGTCACAGGGAGCTGTGCTCAGTTCTCACCGTTCTGCTCCTCCCGGAGCTAAACATATCCCTTACCTCAGATGGCCTTTGCAGGAGGCTGCATCATTTGCATTTTGATGCTCTGGCATTTTCAAAACCACCGAGACATCAGAATTTTTATCGCCTTCAACAACTGCGTTGCCATGGGCAACGCTCGGGAATCTGTTCCTGAGCATCGAGCCCGGCTTGCAGCAGAGGGCGGTGTTAGAGTGGGAAAAATGCATATTTATAGAAAAATTATAGAAAAATCTCGCTTGAACCTTGGGCAAAATTCGGGGTCTGAGTCTGTCGTGGCCATGGGAACGGTACCAATCCACTCCAGTCTGTTTGCAAATTCCTTTGTGTGCTGCTCGTGTGTTTGAGCTTTTACTGGATAATCCCTGTCCCAAAGGACTTGGGACTTAAAAACCTTCCTCCTCAGACATTGCTGCCGTCCTGCTCGATCCCAGCCCCCCCCGGCCCCCGTTCCCGGGAAGCTGCTCTGAGAGGAAAACTCCCCAAAGAAACACCATTAAATATTTGCTGCGGCTGTTTCGATGGGAAAAGTGAAATGCTGAGAGTCCTGACTTCATTTCCTGGGATGAACTTTCCCAGCGTGGGTCATCCGTGCTCTGATGGTTTCCTGTCAGCACAGACAGAAAAGGAATTTCATTTTTGGTGTCCTTTTGAACTTTTACAAGTGAGAACAAGACAATTGTGCTGCCTTGGGGGAATCCCTGAGTCCCACTCTGGCTCTTGCCAACCTTTAGGGAAACCTGGACATTTTTATGTCTTTTATTTGATTCCCATCATCTCTGTAAGGATGGGGCTGATTCTGCCTGATGTTTAAGGAATTTTCCTGCAGAGGGAAGTGGGGTGATGGCCATGGAGGCTCTGCTGGATATTTCCCCATTGTCTCTCCCTTCTCCCTGGGAAGGGAGGCAGAAGCCAGACTCAAATTTGATGTTTCTGCATTGAACAGGAAACTCTCTGACAAATCAGACGAGAAAATAACACGTTGCAAGAAATAGTGCAGCCACTGGTGGGCTGCTGCTGTCCCTATTTAACTTCTTAGCACTTTTCTCTTGTTGATTTTTTTTTCCTCTTTTTTGGCTGGGCTTTGTAAGAGGAAAAAAAAAATCTTACCTTTTCCAGAGGAAAAGCAGCAGGAGAGAGCAGCCCAGGGCGCGGTGCAAAGCTCCCTTTGTCCCACAGCCACTTCAGGCTGGGTTTTATGGAGAATTAATTACACAAAATCTCTTAATAAGAGGAAAGGCTCAGCCTCCTGCACCTGATGTGGAGCTCTCAGGCTGGGTTTCAGCTGAGGGCTGCTGCTGGCTGGTGTGGGAGAGCTCATCTGGATTTTGTGGCATCATCTCTGCACCAACCCTGCCCCTGTCCCTGTCCCTGTCCCCAAACCCAGGGATGGGGCCCTCAGAGAGCACCCAGAGGTTTTGCCTTGGGACTTTTCCAACTCTAACCCTTTTCTAACCCTAACCCACTTCAGGCTGTGTTTTATGGACATTTAATTACACAAAACCTCTTAATAAGAGGAAAGGCTCAGCCTGATGTGCTGCTTTCACCCTCCTGCACCTGGTGTGGAGCTCTCAGGCTGTTTCAGCTGGAGGCTTGTGGGAAATGGAAAAACAGAAACTTCCACAGACACTGAGGGTTTTGATCTGCAGCCTTGAAGAAGCTTGGATTGATGTAAAAATAAAGTATACAGACATTAAGCAGAAAAATCATAAACTTATGTTTCTATAGTTGTAAGTAAGAATATGCCTTGAGTAAGTGAGAAACTGTAGGTGATTATAATAATTATGGTGATTATAATAATAATGTAGGGGTGTGGTTGTATGGAATAAACTGAGTTTAGAAGTTATAATAGAGGCATTATATATATGTGCATACATGTGATAGTAACCCATTGGATAAAAATATCCACAGTGTAGCAGAAATAAGTAAAGGTTAGAAAAGTAAAATAAATTCTGTGGTAACTGTCCATTGGATTAGAAAGTTCTACATTGTCTTGTAAGGAAGAACTTGTGACCATTTTGAGCTGTGGCCAATGCTTGCTCTCTCAAACCTCACGGCCTCTGAGACTGATGTTTATCTGAGCAATAAATTGGTTTTAGCTCAATGGGACTGTGGTCCCATCCCTTCAGTTAAAGCAGCAGTAATAATAGGGGCTGATGTGGGGAAGTTCATCTGGGTTTTGCGGCATCATTTCAGCACCAACCCTGTCCCTGTCCCTTTCCCTGTCCCTTATCTCTGTCCCTATCCCTGTCCCCGTCCCTGTCCCTATCCCTGCCCTGTCCCTATTCCTGTCCCTGCCCTTTTCCCTGCCCCTGTCTGTCCCTATCCCTATCCCTATCCCTATCCCTATCCCTATCCCTATCCCTATCCCTATCCCTATCCCTATCCCTATCCCTATCCCTATCCCTATCCCTATCCCTATCCCTATCCCTATCCCTATCCCTATCCCTATCCCTATCCCTATCCCTATCCCTATCCCTATCCCTATCCCTATCCCTATCCCTATCCCTATCCCTATCCCTATCCCTATCCCTATCCCTATCCCTATCCCTATCCCTATCCCTATCCCTATCCCTATCCCTATCCCTATCCCTATCCCTATCCCTATCCCTATCCCTATCCCTATCCCTATCCCTATCCCTATCCCTATCCCTATCCCTATCCCTATCCCTATCCCTATCCCTATCCCTATCCCTATCCCTATCCCTATCCCTATCCCTATCCCTATCCCTATCCCTATCCCTATCCCTATCCCTATCCCTATCCCTATCCCTATCCCTATCCCTATCCCTATCCCTATCCCTATCCCTATCCCTATCCCTATCCCTATCCCTATCCCTATCCCTATCCCTATCCCTATCCCTATCCCTATCCCTATCCCTATCCCTATCCCTATCCCTATCCCTATCCCTATCCCTGCATCTGCCTCAGCCCTTGTCCCTGTCCCCATCCCTGTCCCTGCCCCTGTCCCTGTCCCTGTTCCTTGTCTCTGTCCCTTATCTCTGTCCCTGTCCCTTATCTCTGTCCCTTATCCCTGTCCCTTATCCCTGTCCCTATCCCTTTCCCTGTCCCTGTCCCTGTCCCAAACCCAGGGCTGGGTCCCTCAGAGAGCCCCCGAGGTGCTGCCCTGGGACTCCGTGCAGCAAATTCAGCATTTTGTGTCACCTGCCCCAGCCAGGGGAGCTCATGGGGTGTTTTTTGCTTAGTAAAGACCCTAAATAACTTCAATAAAAATAACTTCAATAAAAATAACTTCAGTAAGCCCTCCTGGTTCTGTGCTGTTGGGGGTTTAAATAAACGGCCCTGGTTTAAATAACCCTCCCTGGTGGGGTGGGGAGAAGGGCCAGGAAAACCAAACCCTCCTCAGGATAAGGAGGGGGGAAAACATCAGGGAGCAAAGGGAATAAAAGCAGGAATTAAAGCCCTGAATGGTCCATAAATAACCACAAATTTGGAGCAGAGGGTCTATTTACAGAACCTAATCCTTCAGTTTTTAAGCACTTTTCAAATAACACACAAAAATATTTGAAATATATACAACTGATATATATTGATATATTTATATATG
>VXBC01007976.1:0-67242 GCA_013399945.1 Ploceus nigricollis
TCCAACCCAGACCATTCTATGGTATACACACTTTTATGCCTACATAGAAATGTGTAAAGAGTGTTTGGATTAGTTTGAAAGTGCCTGTAATTGATTAGAGCTTTGTTAAATATGTTTTAATACCCTGCATGTCAGAAAGAATTACACATTCATTGCAATCTAGGGAATGCAAAACTGGTTTAAAGACTGGCATTATTTAACATTTAGTTCAACTGAGTCTTGATAGGGTTGTATTATCTGCATTTATTAAAAGAATGAAAAGAGAGCTAAATTTCCATGGACTGAAAATCCATGGAAATTTCAAAGGCCAGCATCCTGCAATAGTCTAAAATTCCCCTCTGCTCCATTTTCTCTGTTTTAAGAACATGAAACTCTTCATACAACCCTCATTGTAAGCAACTAACTTCCAAAAAGAGCAAAACATACAATCAAAAGCTAAAAAGAAGAAAGAAGCTCCCAACTAGCAATCCAAGCTAAAATGCACATTGAGATACATAAAGTATGCACCCAAAGCTTTGAAGGTAGGCAAGTTTTTTGATGCAACACAAGTTTCATGAGATATTGAAATATGTAGCTTAAGACAGTCAAGTTTTTCCTTTCAAATATAAATTTTATCAGACTGTGTTTCTCAAAAAAAATTAACCTTTGGAATAGGTAGAACAGGTGGAAGTGTTTACATACACAAAATACTAAATAGTCATTAATTTGTTTGTCTCAAGATATCTTATTAAGTTGTGTGTTGCAATAACTTTGTTAAATGTTTTCTTTGATTTCATGAAACTTAAGATTGCTCATCTCTGTGCATTTCTATTCTTTAGATTGCCCGGATTGCCAGATCTTTAATGAAATTATAATGTCTGCCTATGAGCTGCTGTAGTTGGCTGTAACTGCTGAGTTATTGCTACTCATTTGGTTGAACCTTGCCATGGTGAGCCACTTAAAGAGGCCATCCCTCTTCACAGAGCATCTTCACAAGGATGCCCTGACATCTGCACAAAGACACAGGGCCCTGACAGTCCTTCAGGCACTCCAAACATGGTTATCATTTGCTTTCTTCAGTATTGTTCTTTTGTACTAAAACAACGACATTAAAAAAAATACAACTCTTGTATGGCAAAGGGCTCACTTCAGACTGGTCTGAGTTTCACAGATCAAGAGTCAAGAAAATTATCAGCACTAGTCTGAGTGCTCTGACTTTAGCTGCCTCTAGCCCACAGAAGTCCCCAACACTCCCATCCCCTGTGGCCTCACCACCACCTCTGCTGCTCTGCAGTACTCAGGGACACCCATGTCCTTCCTGCCGCCTACGATGGGAGCCGTGCATTTTGTCATCTGGTGGGATTTGTATTCTGACATCACACAGGTTGCCCTCGGTGACATTCACTTTTTATCATTAGCATCCTCCACTGGGATGTTTAATTGGCTATGTTGTATCTCTGCACTGTAGATTTATTTTGCATTTTCATTTAATTAACAGCCATGACCAGTGGCCTGATGGATGGCAAAGTATTCTGTGAAGTAGAATCCTACTGGATTAAAAGCTTTGCTGGAATGTTTCAAACACCCATTCAGCCTGAACTTCTCAAAAGCAATTTTCTATAAAGTACTGCATTTCCAAAACACAGTGCTCGAGGACGTGGGAAGAGGAAGCAAACAGGACCCAAGGATGACACAAACCCTGTTCCTACAGACTCACCCCTCTCCGAGTGTTGACTGGATGCTCAGATGAGCACAACCCACCCATGGTTATTCTGAGATTCAGAATTTCAGGTTCTTTTGGGTGCTGTTAAAAGACAGATATTGATAAAAAAAAGCCATTGCCAGTGTTCTTACTGGAACTTAATCAGTAGATTACAACACATTACAACACTGTGCTTGCCAGGGAACTCTGAATTAATTATAAAATCCATTTCCTTGTTTATGTGGCTGGGAATACATTTACAGAGGAGTTTTATGACTTTGTTCCTTCCCAAAATTTCAGTTATTATTTGAAGCCATAATCCAGCAGTACCTTGGTTTGCAGTGACCCAGTAGAGGAAACTATGGGGCTAGATTTTGGTTTTTTTAATTATGGAAAGCATTTAGACAAAGAGTTTTCTGTTCATACAGTGTGAAAAGCAACCAATTTCTAATCTTTTAAATTAAATTAGTTAAAACCTAATGTTGAGTACATGCTGTATTCTACTTCCAATGTGCTGAGTTTGAAAGCACACAGGGACATTCCCTGACGGAGTTGCTGCTCTGAGTCACTATTACATGCAGTTTATATTCATTTAGACCCAGCAAGCAAATGACAGAGAACTATGGGCCAACTTCATCACTCATGAGATGAAATGGGAGTCAGAGGAACCTCATCAGAGAGTGTTCTTCCCTAATACTTAAACTCAGTAAAAAAAAAAAAGAACAAGTGACTGGGATTGTTAGCATTTGCAAGTATAAGCAGTAAATTGCTCTCCACGTGCTTTTGCTGTGGCATACCTTTTCCTTTTTCACCAGTCACTTTCCATAAGCAAGGAAAGCTTGAACTTCTGTGAATTAAGACTTGCTGGAACTTTGACACACTCTGTACTGACAGAGCATTTTAGGTCCTTATTTAAATCAGTCAGTAATAAAATGACTGTGAAATACATCATGATTTTACTACCAGCCTCTCTTGGCATCTGTTTGCCTCCAGTTACGATTGCGCCGATAACGCGGTGACCGATATAATTAGCCTGGCTGTCATTATGGCTACTGGCCAAAAGAGCCCAAGATGTGTCTTAAATTTTCTTTTCAGATGCACCAAATAACATGATCCATTAATTAAAACTCAGGCAGTTGCAGTTAATTCCTGACAACTGAAAAAGATGCAATTTGAAAACACTCCTAAAGAGCAGTAAATCACTTCCAATCTGCTTTGTGTGAGCTGCATTTGAAAGAGGCTGGGGTGTGATGGGGTTTGGGTGCTGGGTTGGGAGTAGGGGCAGAGCCCTGCTCTGGCTTTGCCAGTGACCAGGTGGAGACCTTGAGCAAACTCTTTTATCTCTCCTGTCTTTAACTCTGTTTAATCCATTTTGATTTTTTATCACCAGGGCAGAGACAGTCTTTGCATACCAAGGAGAAGGGGGCAGGCATGTAGGGATTCCTAAGCTGGGGAGGAGAGGGAGGTCAAGAGGCAGCCTCTGCCCGCCCCAGCTTGGCACTGACCCACACAGCTGCCTGCAGGTGCAGCAGCAAGTCCGTGCTCCTGTAGGGAATTGAGAGACCTCTGAAAGAGGCCAGAAACCCTAGAGGGCTGTGTGGGACTGACTGGTTTTGTGGAGGAGTCAATATGAGGAGTCCTTATGAAATTCTCCCAAAATAAGCAATAGGAAATAATAAGAAGGCAGAAAAACACTTCATAAAGGACACATTCCTGCATTTTGCAGGCATGAATCAGCATCAGTGGTGATGGGAAGTCCAGGAGATAATATCAATATGAAAATACCATTGTACAAACAGTGTAACACATTCACCTGCTTATCTTAGCAAGTCTTAAAGCTTGTCATGTCTGGGAATCTGATTCCCTGCACAATGACAAACGACACAAAATTGACATGTACAGGCAAGAACACACAGGAAAAGCAGGGAGAACAGAAATTGTCAAGGATCTCCAAGGCAAAGACACCTGAAGAGCTCCCGAACTGAAGGACCCAGAGAAGCACCATCTCTAACTGGCAATGAGAGGGGCAATAATCCTTCTGAAAATACAACTACTTTTAAGAAAGTAAATTGAAGGCAGATCAAATCACTTGTGATTTCTGAAAATCTTACTGTGGTGTGAGCTGTTCTTTATAGCCCAATAATACTATTCCTGTAAAATCTAGCAGTCCAAGCAATTTAATAGCAAAGTAGCAACAACAAAATTATTCACTGCAGCTGTGCAACGGGTGCATGTTAGGTTGTGAGCCTTTGTGTCTCTTGCTGCACATAGACAAGAGGTAGCACCAGATCTACATGGTGAGGCACCCTGGAAAACTGGACACACCAACAGCACCCCTGCTCTATGCAAAACATCTGCAGATACCTCTGTCTGCTTTGGCAGGAGCAATATAACCTCAGGAAGCCTTAGCTGGCATGCATGTAGGCAGACAAGGAAGAAAAACTAAAAAAATACAAAAAACAACAACAACAACAACAAAAGAAATAAAAAAGAAAACAAAAAGAGAAAGAAACAGCATTAGAGAAACTGCAGCAGCCTAGAAGCCTATTATTTAATTGATGTCATAACCCAGGAGAGTGTGTGATCCTCTCTACACCGTGGTCACGCCACAGGGTGCTCTATACGTGGACTTTGAAACTGCAGCTGTTTTTTTATAGCAAGATCAGCTACAACCATCTGAAAGTTAAACCTATAAAAATACTTTGCAATACTTATCTGTGGCTGAAGTGAATCCCACACCCTGAAAGACATGACTTTGAATTTTAATTTTCAAATTTCTAGGTCTTTATTGCAGAATACTACTTTTTCTCCCCCCACATCTGGCATTTGCAGAATGTAATGAACAATGTCTCTAGCATTCAGAATTAGCACAGTATAGCTTAGTCTCCTTTTGTGTGCCAAATTTTGGCATTCTCTTGCTCTAGGAAGTCAGCACAGTGGTTCTCAAAAACTAGTTTCTTAGGCAAGATGAAAGAATTAATTCGTTTTCTATTTCTCAGATCTTTCCCTTCCTTTCCTATTCCAGACAACCAGAGCATCCAGATTTCTTATTTCTACTAAAAATGATGCTGTAAAATTTTTGCTGGCAAACGTTATTGTTCCAGCTGAGAAATTTATTCTTATAGATGAGAAAAAAACTCCTGCAGCCCCCTCTGAGGTCTGTGCATCAGCCAGTAGAGGGTGCAGGAATTGTGGCTGCATTCCCCACACGCCTGAGCCGGCCGCTGCTGCTGCTCCAGCTTCTTTCTAAGGTGGGCAAATATAATAAAGCACCTAACGTTGTGTTATGGGTCAGTTCAGTATTAAATAATGTGTACAAACTGAAAAGCATCTGTTCTTCTCAGCTCTTTGTTTTCTCTGTTCACAGCTGTTCTCAGTGTTTACAGTGATGCTGGACTTGTGCTGCACACGTGAAATTCAGACTGCAAGCTCACATTGCAAACGTTAGAGATGTCTGGATGATATTTTCATAGTCACAGGATTAAAAAAAAGGGCATCTCCTATCAATAAAAAGTTTCATTTCTATTATTCAGACTTCAATCAAACAAACTTCCACTGAAGTAAACCAAAAGTGTTTCTCCGACACTGGAAAGGGGATGCCAGGTAGAGAGGGGTTAAGAGGCATTTGTGTGCAGAGGGGATGTTGCAGCAGCCCTTGTTAAAGGGAGAATTATCCCAAGGCAGCATTTCCTCCTTCCCCAGCCACCTGTGGGTTATAGGTGGGGCTGTTGGTGAGCAGTCCCAGCTCCACAGCACTTTTCAGAGCAGGTTTGTCCATATTTTGCAGTGGGGCTGGCACAGATGTGAGTCAGACAACACCTGCAGGAGCCCATGAACACACCTGCTACAGTCCAGAGTTTCACATCTGCAATTCCACTGGCAGTGCCTGCTCTACCCAACTGTCTTGGAATCTGCTAAGGCCAAGATAAAACACTGGGATTTAGGGGGGATTTAGGCCATAGGGACCTAAGCCCAGTGTTTCAATCAGCCTAAAACTCTGTTAGAGTCAGCTCAGCACCAGCAGAATAAATGAAACCACAATGTTGAACTTGGCAACTCTGAATCATAGAGGTGAGCAACTATCAAGGAATGATCACAGTGTAATAATGACAAGATACAGAGCATGAAAGGGTTTTTGACAGGTGAAAATGAACACATTTACACCACATGCAGCTAAAATTTGAGTCTAAAATGAAGGATATACTTTTCTTTTTGAGCAAGGATTTGTTGATCTAAAGACCAAAACAAAAATTCTTGTTTCTTCAGCGTGTACTACATAACTGACAACATCTTCCAGCATTGTCTGAGGTTTGATTGCAGGTTACCTTTCAAAGATTAGACAAGATAAATCACCCTGCATTAGCACACCTATCTGACAAAATGACATCTCAGAGTGGCTTGATAAAATATGATGGTAAATTTTACAGGTCAATAATCTCTGCCTGGTATGAGAAAAATCAGCGTTGTCCACTCCTTTCCTACAGAGCTATCAGCGGTGGGAACAACCAACAACATCTCATATGAAATGTCTCAAATCTCAGTACAGTCCCTGCAGCCATCCAGTTCATCAAAGTAAGAAACAAGCTGAGGAGAGCTCATGTTCAATGATGCTCTGAGGGAAAATGACTGCCTGGCATCAGCACTGGAAGTAGGATGGGGCTGACTGATGATTTCGGATTGGTTTTTTTGAAAATACAGGGTAAATTGAGTAATTTGAACCAATCATGGAATATATTGTGCAGCACAACATTCTTCTACCCTGAAGTCTCCCTTCTGGGAAATCTGGAGTGGTGGAGAGTACATTTATCAAGAAAATAATGACCCCAAACAGACTCCTTGAAGCCTAAGGTGGTTTTTTTATAAGAGGACTCAAGGGAACTAATTAGGAGGAAATAGCTCCTCAACGTCCTGAGTGAACTCCCATTGAGAAAATAAACAATTTACTGATTCATGCAACTCCAGACATCCAAAGACAGTCATCTTTATGACAAGTTTTTTGCAAATATAGAACATAGAATGGCATGCAGAGGCACTGTTTGATAATGAAAGGTGTATATATTCAGGGATAGACACTTACCATCATTATTTGAATTTTTATCTTTGAATTTGCAATTAAGATATACCAAAGAGGTGTATAGTACTGTATATAATTCAAAAATTGAGTTTAAAAGTTGAGGTTACGTTCTACCTATTTATATAGCCTTTAACCAATTTCCTCTCTGTGCTGTGTTCCATTCATTCTTTGGAAAACAGGAGGTGCAGGAGTTTTGGGTGTGGACAAACTGTCAAGGAGCAAAGGTTCTAGAAGCAGCTTTGAAAACACTCAGTTTTGCAAATATGGAATCTTTTGGGCCTTGCCCCCAGAAGAGAAGGCCAAGCATTTTGATCAAGAAAGGAATACAGCCCTGAGAATGAAAAACAACAGCAGTTCATGTATTCCAAAGGTACAGACACCCAGAAGTAACGTGGAGTGTCAGAGGGAGGGCTGGCAAGAGCCAAGGACAGCACATTAATATTTAGACTGAGCATCAGCAGAAATGTCCTGTCAGTGTGATGTGTGGAATCATCCTAAGGGAGGTGACTGAAGCTTGCTGCTGACAACCATCACTTCTCAGCATTTCAGGCTGGCAGCTCTGTTTCTACACCAAACATTCTCATCAGTCCTTTCATTTTATGGTAAACAAAGGAAAATGTGTATAGTTGATACCTTCAGCAATGGATCTATGTGAAATAGGTTTGCATTGTGAGAAGCTGGAATGGAAAGAAATGAAGAAGTGAGATGGGGCCCCCAACATAAAAAGGACATGGACCTGTTGGAGCGAGGCCAGGGAAAAACACAAAGATGCTCTGAGGGTTGGAGTCCTTCTGCTCTGGAGCCAGGCTGGGACAGCTGGGAGTGTTCACCCGGAGAAGAAAAGCTCTGAGGAGACCTTAAAGCCATTTCCAGTGCCTNAAAGCTCTGATGATAAAGCCATTTAAAGCCATTAACCTTAAAGCCATTTCCAGTGCCTAAAGGAGCTAAAGCTACAAAAGAGGTGGAGAGAGACTTTGAACAAGAACATGGAGTGATAGGACAAGGGGAAATGACCTTAAGCTGACAGAGAGCAGGTTTATATTAGAGATGAGGAAGAAATTCTTTAGTGAGAGGGTGGTGAGGCACTGGAACATGTTGCCCAAAGAAGCCCAAGGCCAGGTTGGACAGGGCTTTGAGCAACCTGGTCTGGTGGAAGGTGACCTTGTCCATGGCAGGAGAGTAGAAGTAGCTATCTTTAAAGTCCCTTCCCAACCAAACCAAACCATTCTATGACTCTAGGACTCACTTTGCATTTTATTAAAATGCACCTTGGCAACACCCTGATTATGTTTCCATGACTTATCCTTGGGCCTTATATGAGGAGCTCAGAAACACTCTGAAAAATTGGAAGGAGCCTTAAGAAAGTACCATGGAACAAAACTGGTGTGGCAGGGTGTGAAGCTAAACTGCTTGTTGTTTTCATTAGTGGATATCTACAGTTAGAGCCCCATTCTTTTAAGATTCTGAGGATATTTCTTATGGCCAATGGAGAGAGAAAGAACAGGTTTTGAGACAGCAATGAAGAGTGGACACACTAGGGTCATACATATTAAGCAATACACACGTTCAGTCACACACAGTATCCTTTCTTAATGTTTCAGTTCCCTCATGCTTTTCACATGCTCTCTTTTAAGATGCTTGTCAACTCCAGTTGTCTTTCAAGTAAAAGAATCAATTCCTTACTATGATTTGACAATGAGCATTTCTTAGAGAAGTATATTAAATTCCAGCTGCTTGGTTCCACTCCATTCCATGCTCATGGTTTTGATTTCTTTTACTCCTGCTCATGTCCCACCCCATCCTCACTGCTTATGCCCATACTGGTTAGGCTGCCAGAAGCTGTGGTCAGAGCCTGCTGCATTTTAGATTTTCTGGAGCCTGTGAAAGAAGCATACAAGGATTTTCATACTGGGCATCTCTATCCCTGAAACTCTTCAAGTGCTCTTCTGCCTTTCATACAACTGTGGTTAAATCTGATGTGAGCACCTTCTTCATGGAATCTTCCCAGACCCTCAGGGTCTGCACAGTTATGACTCACAACTTAAACCCCACAGTACTTCTACATCTGGTCCTGTGTGCATTTATTTCAAAAAACATGGTGTAAATCAAATGTACATGGATTGCATGGATTACAAATATGGGTTTGTTCATTAGTAATGCTCCCCTGCTGTAACTACAGCTAAGAGCACCTTAGGGAATAATGTTCTTAATTCTGAGTGTTTGGGAGGGACAGATTTGCAGTTGTGTTGTCTGAACTTTCTGAAAACACAACACTCATTTCACATGTAGTGGCCAAGCTACCAAACAAATGCTGTGAATGCAAGAAGAAAACCTGATGCTCAGAAATCCATAAACTGCCAGTGGACTAAAGAGCAAGGTTTTACCCTCCCTTTCTCATCCTAGTGTACCCTAAAGCTGCAAGTATCATGTGCAAAGCAAGAAATTATGATTGCCTCTCAGTTGGGGTTTGATTGTGCTTCCACAAGGTGGAATAGAAGCTTATGATAATTAGGGATTAAACATAACTGTGGCTAAAAGTTCTCAAATTTGTTAGGACAGTATCAATAAATTTTGAAAAAAAAAATCTGTAAGTTTTTAATGTATTAAAACAACAGAATTATTAAGCAGGACACCAAGTATAATAAATATTGTCCACATATTCTAGGCTGCATTAGGTGCCATCACGATATCATGATCTAGAAAGGATTATATATTATATATATACACATATTTATAATATATATAAGGATNNNNATATAATATAATATAATATAATATAATAGGATTATATATTATATAAGGTACAGGTCAGCACAAGGTATTGCTGCAATTAAACTAACCTGGGCACAATGTTCACCTAACAATGCCTTGATGGAATAAGATAATGATGTGAAAAGGGGAAAACAATTATTTGTCTCACGTCCTCTTTGTGTTTGGGGCCCATGAATAAAATTTTGGGCAAAAATTATTTGAGATCTACAAAATGTTGCTCGTCAAATCAATATGTTAGAATAAATTGTATCTGGCTTGTAAAAGAATTATACTAGAAGGAAAATTTAGAGTTCAATCTGACTAGATATCACCCAAAAGAAGATTTATGTATTATAAGGTCTATGTCATTGTATATTGGAGAAACCTGATTGCATACAACTTCCAATTTCACCCTCCTTTCTGGGCACTTCTCAGAAAAAGCCATCCAAACCAGCAGTCATTTATCTTTGATTTAAGCACAATTTGATGCCTGCTTAATATACACACAAGTAATAATTCAAGACAGCACAAAATGTGCATTTGACAGGCTTCCAAAAGACACCAATGCATTTTAACATTTTTGCATTTCCTGGCATAAATTCACAGGGGGCTCTCACAGGAAATGACTTGAAAAATTCTGTGCACTAGTATGTTCTCTACAGAGTATTCATTTGTTCAGTGTTTTGAGCAGCATGTTCTTCATGCTTTATTTCCTGTAATGCTTACAGGAATTTGCTATTCAGAGACCCTGTTACTATTTACCTGTACTACACCATCACCACTCAAAACACCCAAAAACTGAGGATTTGCAGAATTTTTCCACTGCACAGATTGTAATGATTATAACAGTCTACAGAAACTCTCTATAAAATATGACTGACAAAACTATGCCCTAGAGAGTAATGTTTAAATAATAATATACATACATAATGTCATTGTTATATTGATTTATACAGATGTGACATTACCTACACTTTATGTGAAAGAAAAAAGACAGTTAATAAAAAGGAAAATCTAGTCATATAACTTATTCAATCAAGATAAAAACTTAAACCAGTGCTGGACAACATGTATACATTATTCTCCATCTCACACCTGCCTTCTGAAGCATCCCCAAAGCAAGCATTTTATAAATAAAAGAGCAAACCAGCTCCTAGATCAAACTTCCTGCTATTCACAGCATGTTTGATCTGCCTTGGCCAGAAAAAAGATTTCTCTAAACAAATCCCTGTAAATAAAACATCTGTTCCCCGAAACCTATCAGCTCATTATTGATTCTTTAGGAAATTTTGCATCATTAACAGTGAAGGGTAGTTTCAAGATATTCATGGACTTGTTAGTGAAGGAGGATTAAAACATATCTTAGCCAACACGGGAAGTTTTTGAAGGTACATAGATTTACCAGCAGCAGAATAAAAAAGGTAGCAACACATATCCTATACATACACCTTGCTAAATTCATAATAAAATTCTTGGGTGCAAAAAACCCCCCGCAAAACCAAGTAAAAGACACTCTGACCAATCATTATTGCAATCAACGTGTAAAAGGTAGCACACATTTCCTATACATACACCTTGCTAAATTCATAATAAAATTCTTGGGTGCAAAAAACCCCCCACAAAACCAGGTAAAAGGCACTTTGACCAATCATTATTGCAATCAACATGTGTTTCTCAAATTGTTTGTTGACTTAAATCAAACTGAGACCAGAGGACACCTGGAGGTGTCTGGCTCCTAATGAAAGAAACACATCTACTGAGACAAGATCGGATTTTGTATATTTGTTTTTCCTGTTGAAAATACAGATTGTGTGTCCAATGATTCACGGCCCAAACTTCTCCCCTTCAGCTCTGTAGTGATGAAACGACCAGAGTGAAAACAGCCTCCTGTTCAGACCCTAATGTCTTCAGTGGTTCCTTAGCCCATCTACAACACAGCTCTTTAAAGATGATGCTTGGTTCAAAAGCACAGAAAATTAAAATATTAAGTGAATTATAATGTAAAGTATAAATCCGTACCCTCATCTAGATTTAATATTTGATTGTTCCAATGATATAATTGTCTAAGGCAAGCAAAATGGGATGAAGACAGAAGAATGGTAAACTCAGAGGAGAAAGTTACAAGCAGGATTTTTTCTGTACTCCTTTTTATGGAAATGTAAATAATTTAGAACCTGTGTACCAAACTTGCACCTCATTTGCTACTGTAAGTTATTATGTGCACAAGATAGTTTTTTATGCTGTTATCAATTTTTAAATAGACTAAATTCCACAGATTATGCAACATACCAAAAACAAGACACCAGTTTCATGAAAGCCAGTGGCCTTAATGCAATAAAAACAGGCAGATAAAGTGAAACTTAGCAGCTAAATAATACATTAAGATCAAATATACCAAAAGAAGCAAAGTATTTACAATATTAGGATGCTATTTCTTAATCCATAGTTATTCAGTATATCCAAAATATCGAATGGAGTATAGTAGTCCACAAGAAAAAGTCCAAGTCAGTCATGAGGAGAGACAACAAATGCCTTGTCCTGGTAGTTTGAGCTTGGAATGATCTAAGCTAACTGCTAAAAACACTGAGTGAATCAAGAAGCAGAGAGCTTCACATGTGAGCAGGAAGACAGAGACGAAATGACTGTCAGACGTTATGACAGAAATTCGAAACACATTGCACAGCATCTGAATCCCAGCCTGACTCCAGGATCCAGGCACAGCCATCCTTCTGCAGGGCTTCCCAAGGACAAGGTCAGAAGCATTTGGCAACTGAAGGTGGCCACTGACCACATCGAGTGTGCTGGATGGCCCTGACAGACCAGAGAGCCAAACCACACAGGAAAAATACTCCCTTTCTTCTGGCTTTAATCTGCCTAGGGAGGCAGCATGGATGGTGATAGAGCCATGAAAGGGCATATAAACACGTCAGAACAGCTTCCACTCAGAGCCTGCAGGACTTTATTTTAATAGTTAAACAAGTACAAAAACCAGCTGATATTCTCCTTTGAAAGCTGCTGTGTGCCACTGGCAGCTGAGATGATTTACAGGAGTCATCAGAAACTTCAGCCTGCTCCTCTCAACAGTTCCTTTTTATTCAAGAAAACAAAGTAAAATGGGCTTCACATTAGGCTCTCCTGCTGTCTTAAATCATGAAATAATTGTGTTGAAATTCATCGTGACCTTGTGTTGTGCTTCTCTAAATATCTCAGAATTATTCTTCTAAAGTAAACCAAATCAAAGAAACCTACGCTCCCAAATAAAAAAAGTCTAATATTGATAACAAGCTTTCTTTTCCACTAACAGCCAGACCATTATCACTCCCAGGCTGATAATGCCTGTAAATTAAAACATCCAGTGACATTTAAGCAAGTGGAGAGTTGACAGAAATTCCCATCAAGCCCTCCTTGCAAGGTTAAGAGAAGACCTTCAAGAGAAAAAATTTGATTGGTGATACATTTCCCAGGTCGAGAGGGGCTTCATATTGTGCCCTAATGTATTACTTCATTATATCATTTATATGCTTCTGCTCTAGCATCAGTCATCACTAACGACCCAGCCCTTTCTCATCCTTCACACAGCACTCATCAGGACTGGCTCCTCTCAACATTTATGTCCCTTTTTGACCAAGGTACTGGTTGCCATCTCAATTCATTACCATCAAAACATGACAGCTACAGAATTAGCTGCAGAAAAGGAAGATTAGATTCCCAAAAGCAGAATTCTGGTCCTTTCAGCAGGGAGCTGAGCAGTGCCACTACCAGATTGCAGAGGTCCTCACCTCTCAGGCTGTGCTGCTGGTTATGAGCAGCTGCTCTGAAGCTCCACCAGTGGAATTGGCTTGCAGCTACCTTTCCCTTTCCATCCAAAATGCAAGAAAACTTCTTCTTAGTATTCTCCATCTGCAAGCCTGTCATTGCTTTACTCAGCAAAGTCTAAATGCCTTGTGCTGCTCCTAACACAGGTCTTTGTAGGAGAGGGATAGAGGGGCTTAGAGAGGTCTCTGCTTCCTCCTTTCAGAACAGTGTACCTTCCCAGGAGTGCTTTTGAATCTTCCAGGGGATATTCACCTTAAATATCCTAAATATTCACCTTAAAGTTGCCAAAACAAACCCTCTTCTGCCTCTTCCAAGCCTTTCCCTGGCTACAGTCTTACCACAAAAAGTCTACTGGAATAGTCCAAAACTGAAAGGACAGCTTAAATCTTCCCTTCAGTCTTGCTGCTCCATCCCAAAGGAGGACACAGCTATTCTTCAGCAATGTTTGCCAAGCCAAATGTGCTTTGTAGTGCCAGTACCTGTCCTGTGCTTCAATCCAAAGAGTAATGCCACCATTCCAGAGCAATTGACACAATCCGGAACAGCCGGTCATTATAAATCACAATGTCCTAATGAAGGATAAAAAGAAAAGGAACATTTATGTGGCAGACATATTTCACAGCACATTTACACTGGCATTTTTCAAGAGCTGAAAAGGTATATGGATAGAGGGTGAGAAAGGAGAAGTGAAATAAAGAACTATGATATACTTGCAGGATGTCTGTTCTGAGCACAGAAAAATTTCTGAAAACTTTTTAAAGGTCATGGTTGCTAGAATTTACACTGAAAACTTGAAGTTTTTTTCCTTTTACCTTGCTGATCTTAATGAGTCCTTCTCCTTTGTGACTTCTTGCCATGCCAAAGCTAGTTACTAACTTTCTTAGGCTTGCTGTTACTGTTCAGGAAGTATTATATTTATGATGCATTATATTACAGTAATAATTGATAACAATTTACTTCAAGAGTTTTCATTAGTGTGATCCCTGACATGCAGTGCAGAACACAACAAAATAATAATAATATTAGTAATAGAAATACAAACAAGAGATGCAACTGTCTGTATAGTTCAAGGAAGTGGCACCTATTTTAAGGAGAACTTGCTGGTTTTCAGCAGTATTTAACCAGCATGAAAGGAATCCTCCTATGAGCATGTGAGCTTTGATGTCTGAAGAATTTGTATTGCCATGTAATTGTTTTAGTTCATTTCTCCTGTGCAAATCTGAAGGCTTCGTTGTTACTAGTACTCTAGAATAAATTCAGTAATTGAGATCCTTAATTTTTAGTATACTTGCTTGACCTTCTTACCTTTAACTACAGGGAACCTCCACATCAGACATCACGACAACAGAAAAATGCCATACAGCACTTAATGCCCTTTTAAAGGCTTCAAACATCTTACTTTTTTTTTTTCTTCTTTTTTTTTCCCCACTCTGGATTGCTCACACTTACAGCTGGTGAGGGATGAGCAGGTTAACGACAGGACCATAAAATAAAACTCCACTTAAAGTCAGAGTAAGCGTGGCAGCGAGTACCAGGATCTTCTGAAAACGTAAATGAGTCTGCCAAAATGGTTACATATGTAGCAGGAACCGCAAGTAAATCCAAGTCTATGGTCCTAAAGAGTAAGTGTAATCACTATTTTATCTCCATTTAAGTGATACATTAGGACAGAAGGAACACCACTGCGTTCCTTGCTGCACAAACAGATATTTAACAGTGGTAGCATTTTATGCAAACTACCTATTAAGCTACTAAGAAAGTGCCAAAAAACGCAGCAAAGTAATTAAATAATGGACAAGGCCTGAGTTTTATTATAAGGTTTCCAAACCATGAAAGCAATGCCAAAAGATAGTATAAATTCAGTATTGTTCGAATGGACTCTTGAAGTCCTGTACTCTAATCTACTCTTTATTACTCATCCACAAAACATCTAGCAATTTTTATTACAAGTCCCATCCATTACAGTATTAAACTTAAATTCAATATATACTGCAAGGTCGTGATCCTGCTGGTAATGAAAAGTTGTGTCTCATAGAGCCTGCTTCATTTAAGGCTTAGATCTCTTGACCTACTAAAAAAAATGAGCCTCACAAAAGGCACGCTCAGATGTCAGAAGGAGTCGGCTCGGCATCCAAGTGGAAAGTTTACTTAGTATCTCCAAAAGCTTTAATTGCACGCCAGGCCCGATTTATAAAGCCCTTCTGATGTTCGTGTTCTGGAAGAAAACCCCTCTGGTTATCTGATGTCGAAGTTGAAATTAGTCCTCTGGATCAAATAACCACAACACAAAACAATTTAAGCCCACTGAATGTTCATTTTACCTGCCGCTGGCTACAGCCAGCCCATAATCTTTGGAACCACTGCCATTTTACTCAATATTTGCTAAGTTGTACCTTAGACTTTGTAGTACTGCACCAGCAAGTGTAATAACATGAATAATGCTGGTTTTCAAAAGGTAAATAGAATATTCTGGTCTGAATATATACTAAGGATGAAGTCAGAATGATATAGTCCAACCTGTGACATTAATAAATTATAGAGGACTTTATATTCTTAATATTTGGAAACAGTTAGGTGTTTACATTGGAAAAAAACCACCCAGTCTTTCACATCTTTATCTCCTTTTCCTTGCTTAATTATTTTCCTTCCTCCCATCTTATTACCTTTTTAGCACCTGAAACTGACTGATTGCTTCATCTCGGAAGCAGTGTGATACCTTAAATTGTTTGCATTTCGATTCTGGAGCATGCAGTCAGGATTTGTCAAACAAACAACATAAGGCATGTGTTCTTGATGAGTTAGGTCAATTAATACTAATTGTAGTGCTCCTGTTATCTCACTGCCCTTGTCTCTTGCCAGTAACTGTCCAGATAAGGACTTCTGTGAGATAACAAACCCAGACCAGCTACAAGACCCATCCAAAGGTAGAAAATTGCACAAAACCTGTCTACTTATTGCTTAGCAACAGCATAGTATTGCCTTAGTACCCTGATTTGCCAAGGCAGCTCTCTTTTGCAGAATCACAGAGTCCTTTAGGTTGGAGAAGACCTCCAAGATTGTCAAGCCCAACTGCCAACCCAGCACTGCCGCGTCCACCACAAAACCCTGTCTCCAGGTGCCACATCTACTTTTAAATACCACCAGGGATGGACTCCATCATCCCATCAGCCTATTCCAATGCTTCCAAGACCATTCAGTGAAGAACTTTTTCCTCATATTCCATCTGAACACAAACTCACCCACCACAGCAACTTGAGGCCATCTCCTCTTACTCTGTGACTTGTTACCTAGGAGAAAAGACCAACCTCCACCTGCCTACACCTTCTTTTCGGTGGCTGTAGAGAGAAATAAAGTCCCCCACAAGCCTCCTTTTGTCCAGGGTCAGGAATGCATGAGGATAAATTAAAAACCTCTCTATGATATTTTTCTTTTCTCTCTGCACGTGAAGATGATCTTTTCCTTTTTCCACCCAGAACTCTCCTCATGGAGATATTGGATCAGTCTAATAGAAATCTTTCTTCTATCTCCAAAACTAGTGAGATGGAAATCAGTTGTACCTTCATATTTAGGGACATATTTACTGTTAGCCACACAATTTTCCCCTCCCTGGTATGAAGAATTACTTTCAAGTCAGTTTTCTGTAGCAAAATACCTGCTTGTGAGTGGCTGTCAGGAATAAGGGTTCCTAATCTGGCTTGATGAACTAAGCTAGAATAGACAAAAAAAGAATTGGGCTTCTAGCAAGGGTGCTGGGATTTGCAAACCATGCTGGGAATGCAAAGACACTGTGGCAAAAACAGCCACTGCTGACTACATTGTGAAATCTGTGGTAGGGCCCATCCCAGAAATTTAAACACTGAGTGCAAGATAAAGAGTGGAAGACACATTTTATAAATGGAAACTAAAAAAAAAATTTCAAACACTTAGGGACTTCATGTGACATTCCCATTGTTAGGAATGGGAGCTGAGCCAAAGTGGTTATACTTAAAGGGAAGAGACAGTTTGGAACTGTTAAATGGAAATATTTTGTACAAAATGTGTAATTAAATTGTGGAACACTCTTTCATTGTAAAATACTTTGCTTAACAGCTTAGGAGGATGTAAAAAATACTTAGATATTGTAGACATAGAGGCACATGCAATATATAATATCCAATTACTCTAAAATAGTGTATTAGTCCCCACTTGTAGCACAGAAAAAATTCATCTTCCTGTTCAAGATACAGTGCTCTCAACCACTGGGGCAAATATTAAAACTGCTCCCTGGAAGTACATGTCTAAAACTGACAAAGCAAACAAGAAATTATGAAAAAAAAAAACATTTTTCACACTTCAAGGAGTGGTGTAACACTGATCCTTATATGCAGAGCTGAGCCTTACGTCCTCATTAAAAAGATGTGTTTTCCACAGACAGACAAGGAAATTGAGTAGAGCACATAGGAGTTAATTCACAGCTCATTGATGGAATTCTTGATCTACTGGGGGTCAAGTGATTAAATCATTGACCACCTAAAACATTAATGAGCAAAGCCATGTCACTTGCAGCTGGTTTACAGCTGAGGTGACATTACAGGAAGGAGCAGGTGATGATGAGTACTGAATATCCTTTCTACCTACAGAAACAGGTGAGGGGGATAAAAATAACAAAAATCCCCAGGCAATAACTTCGAACAATTATTTGGCGGCAGAGAATGTTTTGAAGACAGCAGAAAAATACAAAGTGTAGGAAGGCAGGAAAAGGCTGATTTCTCATTACAGAAAGAAGGCAAAGCTTGCCCTTCTCTCATATCAGCAGGAGCTTAGTGACACCTCATTATTTTGGAAGTTGCTACTACAAACAGCTCTACCAAACATCGAGTGACTAAAGCACCTGCTTCCCCTTTTGCCTTTGTCTCTGCAAAAGCATCGAGCTTACTATATTCTCTTTAGAGTTAGGTTGGCTTTTTTTGTCTTGTCTTATACCAAAATATTCATTTTTGAGGGGAAAATCCCTCAAAATAGCATATCTGAAAGAATAATAGCACCAGCAACCATCAAACTGCAGTAACACAAATATTCACTGAGCAAAACAGTAGAACTGTCTCAGGAATTAGAGCTGATAACATTGCTCTGCAATGACATTAAAGCTGTTAATTTAATGGTAACTTCACATTCTGAGGGGTCTTATTCTCAAACTTTCATTACATTTCACAAAGGAAGTTAAAATTATTCTCTTTCATTCAGCACATGATACTTTGTAAGAGTAAACAGCAAAATTAAAGTAATTTCTGAAGAGATTTCAGATACAAATCTCTGAATACACTCAGTGGCCTGTCAGGAATGTGCAGCAGACCATAGGAAAACACAGATCATCAGTGACAACAGTGTAAATTTTACCTCTCTCTGCTGAAAGGCATAACATTGGCTGTAGAAATAAATCATTAAGATCCCCCAGAACCTCAACATCAAGAAGGAGATTTGAACTGTGGGAAAGAAATACCAATGTTATTACTGAAGTTGCACTTCTTACTTGCTAGAACTTTTTTAATTATCTACAACTAAATTATCTTTTCAACTAAACTTGATATGGTTCTGAGAGTTAGGGGTAAACTCAGCACTGTTCTGTATTTTTATGGCCAGCAGCTGTGGCAAAATATTCCTAGATGAGAGCAGGCTTCTTGCACATCAAGTTGGGAATAATCCATACTCTGCTCTAACAAAATATTCCTATATTAGTGACTAATCTAATCCCAACAGATGTACAAAAATGGTCCTACTATGAGTGAACTCTCTTTTCAATTAAAAAAAATCTCCTTACTGTTGTACCATGCCTTTTATTTAAAGCTACCACGATTTTAAATCACCTGGAATTACCTTAGGTGGCTATTCCACTTTCAGCTGTAGTTCACATGTAACAAATATTATTTCCTGATTTAAGACAGTGAGAGAGCCTAATGTGCAACCCACTTTACTTTGGTTTTTGAATAAAAATAGACAGCTGAGAAGAGAGAGCATTTCCTTAAAGGCTCTTGTGGATCTAGAAAGCAAGCCATGTTTGCATACACAAAATATTGATTAGATTGTGCTAAGAAAAAAAGTGGAAAAATAATGGGCTTTACAAAGGGTAGAATTTAGAGAAGTGAGTATAAGAAAATTGATGTGAATTAAATAGAGCCCAGAAAATCAAGTGTAGTAAAGGAAGGATATTACTGGCTATGCTTGTTCCAATAAAACATTTACAGAATGTCACAAATGGGAACTGGAGCTGGTGTGCAGAAGCAGAAGATGAGGGAAACAGTATCAAGGATGAAATGACAGCATCAAAAGGTAGAAGGCATCCAGAATACAGGAGGATTATGTAAATGATAACAAGAGCCTGAGGCAATAAAAAATACTTGAGAAAGCCAAATTGAAAAATGAGCATCAAATAGTGCAAAGCATCTCAACTAATACCAAAAGATATTTTAAGCATAATTATACACCCAGCAACTGACAGGCAGGAAAGGTGATGGAGTGTAAAGGAGCAGGAATGCTATACAGCAATTATTCCTGTACCTATCTCTAAAACTGAAGAGGGCAGACAGTTGCCTAAGACTCAACACATGGAAATGATGGTGAGGAGTTAAAAGAAAAGGTGATGATACCCAAACTGTCAATTAACTGGATTGTTGTTCATAAAAGCCATAAGAGACCAGAGCCAAACAATGCTCATCTAAAAGTACTACATGAAGTAAGCACAGAAATTGAAGAAGGTGTAATGAAAATTTATATTTAGTACCATCATTTCAGGAGACTGGCATGGGGCCAAGCAGACACACAGCAAGAAATTACCAGTCAGTTCATTTCCCATTAGTTGTCGAGCAAGTCTTAGACAACCATTAAAAGGATCACACGAGGGCTGGGGAGGAGGGGAACATGAAAATCCAGAGCATAATCAAGGACAGCTAATATTGTTTCATGTCATGCCTCAGTAACTCAGGTTTCACTGAGCCTGTTACTGCCTCGCCTGGCAAAGGGGTGCACTAAATGTCAAAGATGTCAGTTATTGAGATTGTCAGGAAACATTTGACAAAGCTCCACCTCGAGGAGGAACTCAGCAGTGTTATAAACCAACAGACAATAAGCTCTCATGTGCCAGCAAGTTCTGAAATTTTGTTATTAAGCATGCAGTGCCACTGCAGAGTTCAAGGTGTTAGAAACCAATGTAAAAGCAGACAAAGAAAAAAGTCTACACTAGCCCAGGTGTGACTAAAGGAAAGGTTACAGATCGGATATGCTTCACAGGAGCGAAGAGCTCTTCTGAAGTCACCCTCCAGGGGAATTTAGATCCAGGGTAATTAGAGCTGCATCATCTTGACAAGTGGATCCAATTAGTTACAACCAGGATTCAGAGGTGAAAGAGGACACGGGGGATCACAGTGGTCCTGGAGGGAAGTTAATTTCGGTTGTTTTTCACTGGTCATGCTTTACCTGCAAGAATCCAGACTTGCCCTTTTCACATGGATAGAGACACATCTGGACATCCAGCACCAACCACGGGCACACAAGCTCCTGCCTTGCCAGAAGGTGTGGACAGGTGCCCTTCTTGATGATGGGATAATGGATTTTGCCTGTTCTGCAGCTGCAGTAAATGAGGACTGTTTGTACTTTTGAGTGCTGCTGACACCTGTTGGCTCCCTACCCCTTTGTGCTGTATTGATGCAGGCATCCAGAAATGGATTTCAAACACTTACCCAGGAAAACCTATTTTTCTTCATCACAAAAGGCTTTTGCACATGACTGTCTGCATAATCCCAATTAAATATGTTTAAATCTCTTTCCTGAGTTTATCAAAGCCCTAGAAAGGCAAGTCTTGCAGAAGCACATTGAGGTGTCTCCTGCCTTGCTCAGAAGCCTCTCCTGGGGCTGTGTTGATGCCTGGAGTGACTACCTAGAACAGAGGCTGGACAGAGTTAGAGAATAAAGCAGGTATTTATTAAAGGCCTTCAGCAGATACACCTTGGGCAGTGCAAAAGCCCCGTGGAGGCTACACCCAAGATGGAAAATGGTCACAAGTTTTTGGTACAGATGTAAGTTTGGTCTACTTGCATATCAGAGGTTAATTGTCCAATTACATCTTCAGGTAATGAAGTCACATTCCCCCAGTTTGCTCCCCCCAATTCATTTTTGTTTATACTTTTCGGGGCCTGAGGTTGCAATGATGACCTTGATTCTCAGGCCTGGAAGGATTGTTTTGTCTGCCCAAACTGTGGAGAGAGCTTACTAACACACTGTATGAAGTTCAGAGATACACACTAATGCAGTACAGGATTTGAAAAATGTAAAAGCTAAAAACTTAAGGCATCAGTGTGCAGTGGCATTTCAGCTGCGCTCTCCCTCGTCTCATCAGGGCCAGCTTAAAAGGCAGCGTGTTTTATTCCTTATCCCCACCCAGAGCCTCTGTGCCTGCAGCTGGGGAGCTCTGGGGTGAGGGACCATGAGCCATGAGTCACTGTGCTCTGCAGAAGGGATGGCAGCAGAGCAGCAAAACAAACAAAAACAAAAACAGGGCAAGAAACAAAACCACATCTTCCTCCCGGAGCGCTCCCTGCGGCGAGAGCTGGCTCTGTGTGACACACCTGGCTGTGTATGACACACCTGGCTGTGTGTGTGACAGACCTGGCTGTGTGTGACACACCTGGCTGTGTGTGACAGAGCTGGCTGTGTGTGACACACCTGGCTCTGTGTGACACACCTGGCTCTGTGTGTGACACACCTGGCTCTGTGTGACACACCTGGCTCTGTGTGTGACACACCTGGCTCTGTGTGTGACACACCTGGCTGTGTATGACACACCTGGCTGTGTGTGACACACCTGGCTCTGTGTGACACACCTGGCTCTGTGTGTGACACACCTGGCTGTGTGTGACACACCTGGCTGTGTGTGACACACCTGGCTGTGTGTGACACATCTGGCTCTCCTGCCCAAACCCTGCACAGGCCACTGTGCCCAGCTGAGCTGCCTGGCAGGGCTGCAGGGAGGGATTGGCATGAGCCAGCCTGTGGGAAGGAGAGGGGAAGGATGGGGACAACAGAGCTGGAGACAGCTGGGGAATACCCTTCAGGGGGTGGTGATCAAAGGAGATGGGGGCTAGGCAAGGGAGCTGGCAAAGAGAACTCCCTCCAGAAAATATTAACAGAAAATGAGAGGGGAAAAGAAGAGAAATGAAGGAACCTAGTGCTGGTTCCTTAATTCATGCCAGAGAAATTGCAGAGTTCCTTTTCCATCATGCAGGAAGGTGTGAGATTATTTCAGGTAATCCTTTGGTCTGTGATCGTCTCCACACAGCAATTCCTGACACTCTTGGGAAGGGACTCTGAGTAAAACAGGAAGTGTGGGTTACAGCTGCTATCTAGGAATTGATATTTCTATTAACTGTGCTGTTCACAAGATCCATACATGTATGGAAAATGACTGGATGTGACCAGTCACACTGGAATATTGTGAAAATTCCTCTCTTTGGAAGGACAGAACTGGGGACAACAGACAGCTATCACCCAAACAGCTGAGAAACTGTCCTTGTGGAAAGAATTGCAAAATATATACAAAAAAATAAAGAGGAACAAGGAGTTAACTTTGAAGGAAACTTCAAATACAAAGGTGGGAGATGAAAGTAAGACACAAAAGTGTTTAATGCAGCTAGGATGGCCAGCTCCTCAGCTGGGCTTAGTTTATCTAATTCCTTTGATTTCCAGTCAGTAAAGCCATTTACAGAAGCCAAGCCCCTTGCTTCATAACTTTAGGTTGCACCCTGATTTGATGAGAGGTTTTCCTAAACTTGGCTCAGCTGCTAAGAAACAGGGACGTGGGATTTGTAATGAATCAGGTCTGCATTCTGTGTTAAGGTCTTCTGATTTTTTTTTTTATGATTTTATTTTTCCTGAAAGGGCAAGCAAATAACTCAAATCCCATGACAGGTTTATTGCAGAAAGAAATGGTAGTATTTGCATCATAAAATTTTTTTTCTTGGAATGCAGTAAAGTACTATAGAAGAGTATTTAAGTCATTTCTTTGGCTGAATTAAGTAGAGAAAAAGAGCATGTTGATTTATACATGGGCAGGCTTTTTCCCACTTCATTTTATTTAGAATAAAGCCAAGTGGAAAGGGAAGCTAATAAAACAGGTTTCAAAGAAAACAGCCCTCTCCCACAACACTTCACAAATTCCAAGATTTGCTTTTCCAAGATATACTCTTTTGTCACCAAAGTGCTGTGTAATGGATTGCAGTAATAAAATTATTGCACTGGAATGATCTCGTTTACATAAGAATTCTTAAGCTTTTCTTTGCCTTTACAAAGAATATATGAAAGCAAATTAGGAATTAGCTGCTAGGTTTAAAATAGTTGAGTGTCCTAAGAAAAACGCAGATGTGTAATCCTGCAAATGTATGATAATTTAACATAAATAATTTTGAATTAATTAAAGGATTTACAGGTTTGTCTCATGTTCTTTTCTCTGGCTTTTCTTTTTGAAACATGACTCAGAACAATCATCCTACACATCCTGGCACATGGAGCCTTAGGGGTGGGTTTAGTGCACACAGCTATTTATAGGCAAAATTTCGTATGTCTTGGACCTCCTCAAGTCCCAGAATCTAACACATTTTTTACTTAAGCAGCCCTCATGGCTGTACAGTCTGGTAATCATCCTTAGAGCCAAGAGTTGGATAAATCAGAAAAAAATCTATTCCTTTACACAGGTCTTTAATTGGCCTGAGATGATCTTAAGAAATGAGGGGCATGTCTCTTCTCACTTTGAGCAGAACGTATGGATTCTGAAGTACTGCTAGTCCTTGCCAAATTGTGTGTGTGTCAGAGGGGAAGGCAGAAGAGAAGATGGATATTTTTTAATGTTCATAAGATCTGGATGTAATTTTTGACTGTAGGACAAAAGCAGTGGCTCATTCAGCAGGATGACAAAAGGTTATTTGGCACCTGGCATAAAATACACTTCTTGCAAGAACCTGGCATGAACACCAAAGTGATAATGAGTAAAATGTCAACGTCTGTGCAATAAAATCATTGATGCTGAATGTTAAACAAACATAAACAGAATACTAAACCTTCTAAGAACATTATGCCTCTTCTGTGAACAGCCAAAAATCAATCAAACCTAAAATGACATCTTCTCTGATGTTAAGATATTAAGAAAATAAGCAAACCTAATGTCCCAAGACCTTTACCATTACCTTTAGTGTCCTAGGACATCAGGTAAACTGTAGGAAACACACACTGCCACTTGTTAATGAATCACAGGAGATAAAATGACATCAGTCCAGCTAATGGATACTATTCCTTGCCAAATCTATGGCTTTAAATTTAATTGTAGTTGAGCTTCATCAATCATACAGCAAAAGAACATGGTGATGAAGACTTGAACTCCAAGATCAGCCCTTAATCAACAGGCGTTTGCCTCATCCTCATCTAATACACTTGCCTGCAGAAACCACATGGTAGAGAAAAGGGAGCTGTGATCTGTGAAGCTCTATGATTAATAGCTGCATTAGGAGAATTCAGCCCTTGCCCTGTATCTTTAGCTCCTCACCACAAATATAGATTAAAACACAATGTTTGGACTCAAACCCAAGAGTTCTCTGATTTTATAATCACTTTACTCTATTGCTACTAAACCATGTCTCCGTGGGACAGTCATTTTTGTCTAGGTTTCCCCATCCGTAGAAAAAGTTACTGGTATGATTTAAGATCTTTCACTGGATTGCAATGATTAACCTTTACATTTTGGGTAGATTGAGGGCTCCTAAGATGAATGAAAAAAATTCCATTCTAATCATTAGTCTGGATTAGCAGTTCATAAGGAAAATCTCCTTATTGTGAAACATTCTTATTTCTATTTAAAATTCACTGGGAGAAACGTTGGGGTTTTTCCTCCTCCCTTCCTTTATGTAATTGTATGAGAGGAAAAGGAATAGAATTTTAAAAAATGAAGTTTAATAACTGCTGAATGTTACAATATAAACACACAAAATACCTCCCAGCGATTTATTGAGTCCAAAATCAGATCGTAGGGAGGACAGGTTGTCCTTTGGCTGAGGAATTAAACACTACTCTTTTTCCTAGAAAACTCTTCTCTGATCCAAAAGTGGTCCTGACAACCATGGTCCTCCAACATCTCTGAGCACCTCAAGATGGAAAATTTTCTTCATGCAACCCCAAACCTCCCTCCTCCCCACTCAACACCCACTGAGGTTCCTATTCCTGCTTCTATCCCCAGCTGCACAGAGAGGAAAGAAACAATCTGCAAGTCTTTTTTCAATAACTAAGTGTACCCACAGAAATCTACATCTTGCCTACATGCAGGCAAAGCAAAAGAACAATCCTGTTAAATACTCAGCCAACATTTCTACTGACCACAGGTACTTGCTCATCAAGCATGGGGCTCACTGCAGGAACGCTCTCAGAAAAGAGCAACCACCTCAGAAAAATGTTTATCTTTTTAGCACTAGGTTTTGTGATATTACTCCTCTTCCTGTGTGTAATTAAAAGGACATTGTCTTGATTTTTAATAATTACATGCTAAACCAAGAAGTGTCCACTTCCCCACACTTGGACCACAGGGAAAAATTAGTGAGAAGAGTGTTTTTGTTTTCAAAAGACATTCGTATTAAACCAGCATGTAACAACAACAAAAATGTGCTCTTTCAAAAAGGCACTTGCTAGGTCATTATGCATTCCTGAAGAAACAGCCATCAACTGGGAGCTTAAAAAGTTTAAACAAGCAGCACTTGTGGATGCCACTTCTGCAAAACTTCATACCAAAGCAAGTGTGTTGTATCTACAACACTAATTAGTACTGAACATGAATACCATAAATTCAAAAACATTCATTAATCCCCACTATTTTTCCTGAAAAATAAGGGGTATTAGTTCCTTCAGAGTGGGAGAAACTAAGACTTAAAAGCTGTGCTAAGACTGACTGATGACAGCCAGGTCTGAGGAGGCCAAAGCAGGCTGGGTTCTCAGACCATCTCTCCTAACTCCCAGTCTCTGGCAGGTGGATGGCCAGGGATCAGCTGCCTCCAGATCTCACACTGCACTAAGCAAAAGATCACCATTGGTCATCTGGGCTTTGCTGCCTGACCCCGTTTTGCAGGAATAGTACCAAAATCTCCATCCTTCCCCTCTGCCAAGACACAGGGCTGCCCATAGCCCAACCCTCAGTGCGTGCTTACACCCAAATTAGCTGAATGAAAGGCAAACTTGGGTTGAGCACAGCCCTAGTCTCATAAATAACCAGGTATCCAAAACCACAGGCTCAAAAAACCCCAAAGAGTGTCACAGAAAAATCAGTGTTAGGATTCCGAGTGACCACACTGCCTAATACTCTGCTGAATGCCACAGTGATGAGCAAGGATTGATCAAATGTCAGATAATGCTTTATGCAGCCTTATTATGTTTAGAGCAGACAGGGCACACTGAAATTTATTCCAAAAAATATTGTTTTAATCACTAAATCACCATGTCTGTCTCTGGAACACTGACACATTCAAGAGAGGGGGAAGAAAACCAACAAGCATAATGTAAGCTGCACAAGATCAAAAGCAAGCAAGAGTGCAATTAATTTCATCCATTTTTAGAAGTAATTGTCTTTGCACCTTACCCAAAATTTAATGAGCATTACTTCTCTAGCATGGAAAAAGGCTTTGTTCTTTTGAGTTAATTGATTTGTAAACGCAGTAGGAGAAGTGTATCTGAAGTTCAGCAACCTCGATAGTTGAAAGAAATGGAGCATTCAATGGGTGTAGTGCAAAAGACTACTGCAAACCCTGGAAATGTAACTATGGAATTGATTTCCTGTTTGCTGAAACTCATAGGCAGTATGTGTGCATTTCACAATTTCAGTTATGCTCCTTAAATAGCCTCTTTTAATAATTATTATTTAAAACATTTTCTGTTCCCTCCCTGTTGCAGAGCTTTTCATTTCCCTGAACTTCATAGGATATGGTGGTTTTCAGTGACAGAAAATCAGTGAGGACTGAGTGGCTGGCAAAAAACATTTCCCACAGAAAGGGAGATTGGAACTTTTTGGATGACAGAAAATGAAGATTGCACAGATTTGTATACATTGCACCACAGAGGACTGGTTTGAATATGGTTAAAGGACTGTGGGTTCAATGCACCAGAAACACAGAGCCAAGACAGCAGAGGAAGGAAAGGAAAGGCTGTGGCTGCTGAGATGAAAAAAATTATTTTCATTTAATATCTTAAGGCTGGAAGAAGCCAGGTTTACATTTCATTTGTGCCCCTTAAGGGAAGATTTAGTACAGTATTGTTCAGTATGTAAATTCCAGTTACAGCCTAATGAGATTCCTACAAAATATTCTATTAATGCTAAAGGCTCTGTTCTAAGATTGTACTTACATATGTTGCTTATCTTTTTCTCATCAGGGCTCTTTTATGCTCCTGGATGAGTTTCTCAGCTGGATCATTGTAAAGTACACAAATTATGGGATTGCTTACCTGCACTTCTAGGAGATTAACTCACACGTTCTACCACCACCCACCTGGAACACGAAACACCTTTGTGAGCCAACGTACAAATCCACTTAATCAGTGACCCAAATGTGAAATGCAGACATGGTACCACGTATAATACTGGTATAAATATCACCTCCCTGCCTCTCCACTAAATTCTGCAACATCAAAGCCAGCTGATCTCTTGGAATAGTTTATAGGAGGCCAGGGAATAGCAAAACCATCTCGTCTCTGCAGAGCTTTCAGCCTGGAGAGGTGGTGTGATACGAGACTTCAAAATGAGCCTCGTGTCCCTGGAGGGAAGTTTGCATTACAACATGCAATGCTTCATTACCACGTGTATCACTGTAATGAGGAGGCACTTATATCACTGAACTTGCATTACACAGAATTATATATGCACCATGCAGATGTGGGCTGGAGGATTGCATTGAAGAGTTTAGGTATTATTTCCTTTCACAATTCACTTTTACCAGTATTTGTACCTCAAGCAGAAGTGAAAATCAATTCCGAATCAATGCTACTTAATTTAGGCTACAAGCAGTTCTGTTTTTAAAATTATCACATCTAAATTTCTACATGATACTGTGATTAGCAATGCTAAAATATAATGTTAAAATATAAATGTCTGATAACCTATTAAAATCCTTTAAATGTTCATTTAAAACTATACTGAACCAGTAGTGCCTCACAAATCTTAATGAGCTGAAGAATATCTTCTCATTCAGATTAATTCCTTGAATGTTGGAGAAATGGCTATGAGCTGAAAAGCCAGCAGGCTTCCTCTTTCAGTTTATGACAAGAAACTAGGAGGAAAAATATGTCATCTATTAATTCAAAAATTTAGAAGAAGTGGTTCCAGAATATCAAGCAGTTAGGTAGAGTTCCCTCTGTACTTGTGAGGTGTTCGGCCTTTGCACAATTCATTTCCTACCTCTTTAATCTAATTTGGCTCTTCTGACAACTGTGCTATGCATGCATGGCCATTTTCTGATATCACAGTATCATGGAAATTCTGTCAAATGATGACCAAAAAACACTAATTACCATCAAAACTGATGGAAATTTTCTTCTTTTTTTATAACTAATAGGTATGTAACCCAAAATAAATGTTGGTCATTCCTACTTTTATTGGCTCTTAATGCATCTCAGCACTCTCAGCAGCTAATTAAAATTATATTTTATATGTTATCATCAAAACTAAATTCCTACTCACACATGGCATGACAGAACTAGAGCAGGAAGTTAATCTACTGACTTAAGTTACATTATTCATCATTTTTAACACCTTAAAACTAAATAATATGAATTGTGTCAAGACTATAAAATTAATATTCTGAGTTATATTAACTTAATAATGTTATGTTAACTTAATAAGTTATGTAACTTAACTTAGCATGTTAAGTTACATACAGATAGATGAGTATGAGCATGTGGTATGTATTTCTGCCTAAGAGAAACCAACTCCATATTTAATAAAAGACATGAGTTTTGAAAATCACCTTTTGTTGTTCTAAGTCTTTCTGTAAAAAAAAAAAGAGTTCCTGTAAAATCTACGTCTTTCTGTTTTTCTGTTCAAGTCTTTCTGTAAAAAAAGAACTAAATATTTACAACTGAATTTTTTTTGCTTGTTTTCAACTTGATGCTTTCAACTTAAACCCAGGGGTTTAAATCACTTTCATTTGTCAACCAGTGGAAAATCTACCTATAGTTTCATCCCTAGGATATGGCACGGGCCATAATTTTTCTGTCAGGAAGGTAAATCTGAAGGCGCCTCTTTGAAAATGGGTATTTGGAACACGATTAAAGTACATAAATACTGGCTAATCCTGTCGCTTTCACAAGATGTACTTCTTGTTCCCAAAAGAGGTGTTCCTGGCTCTTCCCAAGCCCTGTGAGTGGTGTCACAGGGAGCTCCAGCTCTGCCAGCTCATTACAGGATTCACGGGATGGGGGTGGGACCTCATTTCTCTGCTCCTGACCTGCATGTCTTTTGGACGCCCCTTCTTCCTGAGCCACTGGCCAAATGGACTCCTTCTCCACTGCTCTCTTCCAAAATGGAAACTGCAGGATAAATGTGCAGGAGTTTGGTGCCAAGGCATTGCTTGGAGCCCTGGCTAAGGCTGGGGGTGAAGCCTCCTCGTGCCACCCAAAAGCCGCTCACCTTCACCTCTGCAGGTCTGGGAGAGGGAAGCACCAGCCACATATTTCTACTTGGAAGGAGAGGAAAAAAACCCCATCCCTAACACCAAGCCACATAAATCCTCCGTGCAATCATTTTATTATCTGTGCATCTGCAACCTCGTCTCACAGCCAGAGTGTTTAATCAACAGATTTTTGTTCTGTCCTCCCCGTTCATCAGAGGAGTACTGGCATGTTGGCTCAGCTCTTGCACATCCTGGCTGCTGAAAGGGAAGCAGTCCTGGCATGTTAGCCCCAAATCTGCTGCGTTTTTACTGCCCCACAGATGCCCTGCACACAGAGCTATGGGGCTAAAAATATGTAAAAATTAATAAATTAGCAAATTTTCCAAACGAAGGAAGGTGGCCCTTAGTTTCTAAGTGGCCCTCAGTTTCCCTAAAACAGTACAGGAAACAAACTGGCAAGAGAAATTGGGAGAAATAAAGAAAAAAGAAAGTTCTAGAACACAACTACGTCCCCAAGTATTTAGTACTCATTTACCCTAAAATCAAAGCTAATTAATATAGTCTCTTTAAATATACTTATTTTTCAGTTATATTTGATTTTTTTCTTGGTGGAATTATGCCTCACTACAACTTTTACTATGCTCCATGGGCTCAAAATAGATTAAAAAATTGCTGCCTTCTGTATTTTAAAGATATAAGAAAACTGTATATCAGAAAAAAAAGAAATCCACCTAACAGTGAGGTCTAATATGCTGTGAAATAATCTTCCAAGGAAATGGCAGACTTAAAATGAAACTGGAAAACCATAAGTAGCATAAAACAGAGGGATGGTCCTGAAAGAGATATACAAGATGAATTAGGTCATCTTTTTTATCTCTATGTTCAAGTAAAATATCAGTCAGAATATAAAATCCAATAATTCTGCACACAAATGTCATGTCATATGCAATATAATGCTTTAATCCTATTATGTCTAAAATGTAATTGCAGTTTTTAGAGAAATTGAGGGAGGAAGAGCCCTTGGTGTACATACAGATTAGATCCAGTTTCCACTCAAACAAAGCAAATAAATAGGCCATTCAGGTCTCAGTTTAACAACCCACATTAAAAGATAGGCATGTTTTCATTTGGAAACTCCAAAGAGTGATTCTGGCTTTTTAAATGCAAAAAAGACATCCCCTATCACTGCAGATGAAATAAAATAACAGATGAAATTAATACTTGGGAAATAGTAGGTTTGATTTCTGTTTCTCTGCAAGGCAATTTTCATTTCATACATATCCAATTAATATGCTCCATTTCCAATATGTGGATAAGTTGTTCTTCTGTAGCTGAAATTTTCTTTCAGCTGTACTTTTACTAGAGAAAATTCCAGTAAACACGGGGGCACATTGGCACTGATAAAAATTGCCATCATTTCATTCACATCATCTCAGAAATAACAGAATAGAGCAGCTGAGAATGAGCTCCATAAACTTGTGTGCAAAACTCAGCTGAAGGAAAAGGAGCAGTTCCCACGTCTCTCTGCTTTTTCTACATTAGTGTCAAATTTCAGCTCAGGAACTGTCGGCTGCTTTGAGGTCACAATGTTTCCAGTCTGAAGGATCCCAGCTGATCTTTAGGCACAACTGAGATAAGCCAGCTGTACAATAAAACTGGCCAGTTTTGCTTCTTTGTGCCTGTGACTGTGATTTTATTTTTCTGTGTAGGTAAGGTTGCAGGATGCAGCATAAGCTGGAGCACCCACACTTTGACTCCTATGTGCACCTCAGGGCTTTGCCAGCATTAAGCACCCTTACTTCAGGAATTTTGGATATTTCCATATGAAATCTTTGCTTATTTGGGCACCCCAGAAAGACATGAGGATGCAGGGAAGTCAGTTCTCTTAAGGCAATTCAAGTTTTCCATTACGATTTTTGTGGCACGGGTGGGTCACTGACAGAAGAGATGCTGAGGCACCATATAGAGCACATCTGGCCTTACAAGGAAAAACACCTGACATGTTCATATCAACTTTCTGTTCAGTGACCTCTTTAGTTTTCCTGTTTCTTGTGCTCCTCTCAGACTAACCCATCTCCCTTCTTGGCAAGCTGTGTCAATTTTTAAATAGTTTTCTTTACTCTTCCACACCCACAATCTACAGAAAACAAGACATTTTCCCCGTAGTACCTCCAACTCTGGGGATATAAATGCTCACAATATCATGATATAATTATATGAATAGCAAATCTGACTTTTAGCACATCTTTCTCATTACCTCCCTACAGACAGATAATAGATTTATGCCATGGAACACGCAACATGGATCTCAGAAGTTTAAAAATAACTTTGGTTAATATTTAATAACAACAATTTGGTATAAGAACAGCTTAATAAATGCTTGCTCTGCAAGCACTGCTATGGGATACATTTATTTCAAGTAAAGCAAATGCCAATCTCCTTTACTTCAGGTGATAACAGAAGATAACAGCAGAACTGGAATCAGATGGTGACCTGAACACTTCTTTAAAAAGGTTTGTGGCCAAAACCTACACCTCACTGGTTATTTCAGCCAGAAAAGAGCATTTGCAAGAAATCTCAGAGCAGTCATTCAAATATGACAGCAATGCTTTTCAAGAGGATTGCAACAGGCAAAAACATCATGTATTGCACTACTGAAGACTATTTAACTCCCATATTAAAGAAATAGCCCTCTGAATGACCAACAAGATTATAAAAATCATGTCAAATCAGCCAAAATACATCCTATTTACATATTCAGAAATCACAAGTTAATAGAAGTGGTTACTCAAATAAGAGATGTATGGCTAAAGCCATTTCTTAACAATTACAAATGCCTTAAACTTTTGTTTAAAGAGAGAAACCAAGACCTGTTGATGTTCCCTTTGGAAGGGAGCAACAATTTGAAATCCAATTTGAAACTCAATTGTGAACAGACCTGGAATGCCTATCTTTATTTAGAAGTAGTGTGGCAGAGAGAACCCAGTGCATGCTGAAGTTGGATGATTTGTTTCAAGCTTCACTTTGTCTTCTATTTAGAGCACAGAAGAGCTCGAATGATCTGTAAGTACAGCAGACAACAATTTGCAACCCATCAGCAGGGTAGAGTCCTGGTTTAAAACAAATTAAAAGCTCCCTCTTGAAAGCTGAATGCCACAAAATATCATTTTCATGGTATGTGCATGCATTAGATTGCTCCAATTAAACTTGTAAAAAAGAAAAAAAAAAGAGCTGTTTAAAAAACTGTTTCAGGTACTCCAGCTATTATTCATGAAAATGCTGCTCTTCCCAGCATTGTGGCTTATCAAGTATAAACTGGAATCCTACATTTTAAATGAAATGATCTGTAAAAGTTGCTATCTTTGTGAACATGAGATATTAAATAATTTCAGAGAGGAATGTGTGAATCAATTAGATTCAGCAAAATAGGTTCTGGGTGTGTGGATATTGCGGATGCACCGAGACACCGTGGCAGAGAACAGTGCTGACTCCAACATTTTTCTAAACAAAGCACTCAACATCCCTGCTAGGAGATATATAACTTCATTTATACCTAAATGCCACAAACTCAAGGATATTTAGATTAATTAGCTATGCTGCCTACAAACATACCTCTTAAGAAAAAATTATTTGTCCAAACCAGTGTTTTTGAAAGTGAGTTAAAGATAAAATTGTTTCCTACGTGTTTTCCCTAAGGAAAGCTTAGCTATCATAAATTATTATATTGTTAAAAGGGTCTCAAATAAAACCAAATTATAATATCTCATGCTGCTCATCCTTTGGCTTCTATCCCAGTACAGGGTCATGGCTCTGTACGGAAAACACAGTGGGATAATAAAACTGCCTGGAGATAGTAAAATGCTTATTGTACAGCAAGCAACTATGTAGGACTTCTCCTTAAAAAAAAAATTAAATAATCACTTGAATTTACTGGTGGAAGATTCCAGGGATTAAGTGCTCATCTACAATAAATAGCACAAAGGTATCAAAGGCAACACTATTGAAACTATTATCACAGTCCATAAGAAGTGATCTGGCTATAATTATAAGGTTCCTTTGCCTCTCAGAAGAAAAACGCCTCAAAATCATGTCATGGCAATGTATAAGTCCTATATATTTGTTGAGATGAAAAAAAAAAAAGAGAATTAATAGTTTTAATTGAATATATGAAATAGACTTACATGTGGCAAAGTTTTGGGAGCTGGTCCCAGGTGTTTATAATTTTTATTCTGTTTTAAAACCCATTATAGTATGTTCATGTGTATTAGACAATGGAACATTATAATTAGCAGATAAAATACTCAAATACGGAGCATGGAGAGTGTAGTGAAGTACTGTTGATGAAGCAGTATTATGAGTGGTTAAAAGTTGAGGTATTCTACTCTGCCATCAAAAGAATCAGCCAAAAATCTCACTGCACCAGAAGCAGGGCCATTACCCTTGCCCTGCTGCCTGCAAAGAGCTGTAAGGAGTGGAGAAATGACCTCCCACTGCCAGAAACCTGCACCAGTCTTCCTGTGGCTTTCAAGACCAGGGATATTGCAATGGTACCTGATGCAAAGGTGCCCTCACAGGGCTGGCCAGGGGCTCCAGGGGTCAGGGCTTCAGTGCAAGGTGAAATTTGGTTCACAAAGAGGAGCAGAGGGCTGCTCCATAATTAGGGCAGCCATCCCAGCACACTGCTCAGCCTCCCCTGCTCGAGGGTACTGTCCCTTTCCAAATGAGATCCATGCTCTATTGAGCACTTGTAAATGAAGGAGATATATACATGTCTCATCTGTGGTGACACAAATCTATTATTAATAAGTATAAGGTACATTCACTCACAATCTGTTTATGGTGTTAGGGAAGAGAAAGAGTGTGGAAGCAGCAGCCCACCCCTCCTTAGGGAAATCTCCTAGACAATAAAACTATTACTAATATTTTTTTAATTTGGTGGGGCTTTGTGAGCAGATATGTATCCTTAAGACTTGCTTGTGCTGAAGCTTCACTGAGACAGTAATGGCATTATGTTGGTAAGCAGCATAATTAAATGCTCTAAAAGCAATTAACTAAAGTGCACACCAGCACCACGCTGCTAGACATGGACACAAGGTCAGACTTTTATTCCACATTCCATGGTGAAATAGCACACAGCATCACAGCTCCTGAAAGTCCATTCCCCTGATTTTTCCACCTGCCCCTGAGCTGCCTGAGGTTTGTCTGCAGGCCCTGCCTGTGCTTCAGCTCAGCCAAGGACACTGAGGGCTCCCCAGTGTCTTAGAACTGGGAATTCAAAGTTCTTTCCACTTTCCCCGTGTCAGTGCTTGTTAGTTAATGATACACCACAGCAGGAGCAGTTCAGAGCCAGGACAGCCAATCCTCCCAGGAGCAGAGACTGCTTCAGAAGAGGTAAACTGCACTAACAGGGAGAGAAGGAGGCAAAGAGGAGCAGAAACAAGGCTTGCACAGGATCAGAACAAATGAGGGAAGATCTGTCCCCACTTTAGCAAGGAAAGGAAGCTGCACTCCCTACACACTCCCTTTAATTAAACCATGAAACGTGCTCATTATCCTAAGCACCTACTCTCACAAGTAATCAGCTCTGTACACAAGGTATCCTGTTGCCATTGAAACCCATCAGACTGGACACTGGGCTAGATTTGATGTGGGAAAAGTTACAGAGGAGGGAAAGGATTCAAATCCTTTTTACTGTCTGATGTAATCTGCAAGATGACAATTCAGATACTATTTATATATCAATATTGCTTTCAGACAGAGAGGGGTTTGCACATAAAAAGCACTGGCTTCACGTGGTATTTTAGGGGGCTGTTATCTTCTGACATTTAATATTTTCTTCTTAATGGCTGCTGTGATAACCAAACAAAACTGACAGGTCAACTAACTTGTCCCAATAATATCAGAACAGATCCTCTGCTCTCTACACTCATAAGATCAGCTCTGCTGAAGGCAATCATTTGCCATGATGGAAAGAATTAACTGTGACCTATTAATACTTCATCATTAAAATTATGCAAAACCAATATCAAAATAACAGCTTATCTGATGATGCTGAATGCTACAATTCCAAACTCAAGAAGGAGAGTAGTCCTTGAGATTTGGCAAAAGATGTTCTCAGCCCCTGAGGGATTTAGTGATAGTTAGTGTACACAAAGCTGACAGGTTAAATAGACAGAGCAGCAAGAGAGGAAAGCTTGGATTTCAGCAAGTGTTGCCCCTGACTAAAAATTACAATAAGCATGCCATGACCTCACCATAGCCACCTCAGAGAAGTTACAAAAATCCTGCTGTCATAATATATGCAATATTTTGCTGTACAGAAAATAGCTTTTATATTTTCAAAGCAAACAAAATCCTTAATTATGGCTCACCAACAAATATTAGATGGATGAAAATGCCTTAAAAAAAAAAAAAAAGAAAGAAAAATCTACTGTCTTTTGCTACTGTAGGACCACAGACAAGAACATGGATACACAGCCATGGAGAAGTCAGGAGCAATGGGAGCCAACACAGAACCAAATGAGGTTTCTACATTACCACAACATAAGGGAATAGCAGCACAACAGGTTTGAACAAGGACACTGAAGCTGTTGGTAGAGAATTCCCAAACAGTGTGACTGTGTGTTTGGCAGTCACCCTAAATAAGAAAATGCCAGGCAAGGCTATTCAACACTAAGCTTCATTTCTTTGGGCTATTTCACGTAAGTATTGACTTGGTTCTCTTTGCAAGGTAGAACAAAACGAGAATGAATGAGCCTAACTTGTAGGAGACCAAGAAGGTGTTGAGTTTCTAAAAGGTAATAATTCAAGGGTAATACAGAAAAGTTATTTCTTTTTTAAGATTAAATAAAAATATAGGCATGTTCTTATAGTAATTTATCAAAACTGTTTCATAAAATGAAGAAAAAATAGGTTCTGTAATAAAATATAAACTGAAGAATGAAGAGGAAATTCATTATCTACTCATTTCTGTTGCCATTTTCTCTGGTTATCTCTGGAAGTGTAACTTCTGTTGCCAGCCAGCTTAATGTAAGCTCAGCTATTTTATCCCTCATATAAATAATAAATGAAAATGATGGCTGCATGACATTAAAGACAGATTATAGGGTTTTCTATGCTGGTAAAATGAGTGAGCTTTTTTTATTTAATTTATTAGCAGGTTTTATATGAATGGAGAAAATAGGAGTGAACAATTGTCTTGTCTTGTTAAACTTGCATATGAAAAAGGACAAATGTTTAACTTCTATAACATGTGAGGTTGCAAGTTACCATGACTGAGAACTACTATATGTTCATTTTTTCAGGGGCTGTTTTAATCAGTTAATCTGCTCTCATGCTTGCATCCAGCTAGAACTTTGATTTTTTTCATGTTTAGGTGATCTTTAATACTGCAAAATTCATGCTGACACTGTAAGCATACACAAGTCACCGAGTAGCTACGAGTGCTTTGTGCTTTATTAGCCCCATTTATCTTATGGAAATCCTGCTCCATTGCCCAGTAATGTAAAGGGCTCCACCTGGCAGGGACGTGCCACTCAGCCTGCCTGGGTGCCACTCATTAGTATATTGTGCATTGTTCACAACCCTGCACACAAAAAAATTCCAGAACCCACCCAAAGGCTCTATGTGCTCTGCCTTTACCATACCCAAAAGGCTTTTTGCTTTGCTTGGCAAAAAAATAACTCACTGTTTAACTGGAGGGCAGGTAATCCAAATAAGAAGGAAAGCTTCCACCTGAAGTGTGGCTATGTCTAATTTCAAAAGCATTTAAGGCTTATTAAAAACAAATTTTATTCTGCTGAACACACTCATGCCTCTGGCACACCTTCCTGCCAAAGCCTCAAATAACAAGATAACCCAACATTAAATATATAATACATTAAGTGACAGTGTATTTCCTACAGTTATTGTGTCAATATCTGCTAGTTTTGCTGTTAAATCAAAGGGTGACAGGGCCCACTACTTGCTGGACCACAACATTTATGCTGATTTTGTTGTAAAAGCATATGTTCAAAAGCCTGGCTACAGAAACTCACCCAAACTTTTTAAGGTTTCTGATTTTTAGTGCAATTCCTATTAATTAGGGGAGATACCTCTCTTTTTTGCACAGCATACATCTTTCTGCCTCTTAAAAAGTTGAGGATGAATACCAATGCTCATCTAACCACCAAACTGATAATTTTGGCTACACTCTGGTATCATAAGCTAACAGCTGCCTACATTTGCAGCCAAAAAAGGCCTATGCAGTGGAACTGCACTTAAAAGTTGAATGGCATTGCAGGGATAAAAAGAATGATAATTTGATACTGTTTTGGGAGATGATTTTTCAGGCTTCCTGTCATTCCATGTCCTGATTAGATGAAGCCCTGAAATGGAGCATCCAGTACATGTTGGACCTGTGTTTAGGAAGAGCTGTGAACTGTTTCCTTTTTCTGTGGTAAAGACAGAAAAAAAAACACCTTCCAGGAAAGGAAGGCACTTAGTGGGTGTTTCTATTTTAATAATACAATAACACACCTAACAGGCTTTATCTCTCCCTAATTCCATTTCCATTTCCTTCTTCCAACTCACAAAACAAAACAAAACAAAATAAAATAAAATAAAATAAAAATAAAAAAAAACCAGGCTCCAAAACCCAAGAAAACAAGGCAGCAGAAATACAAGAGTAAAGGATCTTTTCCTAGAACTAAGCAGCAGTAACACAACAGCCTGGACAGGGTCTGTGTGGGTGAAGAATAAACACAACCTTTTTTAAAAACGTTATAATACAGTGAGCTTCTTTTATCTTCAGTCCTTCTCATCTCCCCAGCAACACCCCAGTCCTGGGGGACTGGATTGTCTCACCTTCACCATACAGCACCTGCTTTGCCTCAAACCCCAGATACTTCCAGAACATCATTCATCCACTTGGGAACAACCTTTCAATGGTGACAGGATCAAAATAAAAGTGCTCACTAAACCAGCAAGCACTTCTAGAAAATAACAGCTCATCAATACCTGAGAGTGCATATCTAAGTAACAGCCATGCAAAAATGCATCCTGACCAGAAGCAAGGCCATCATGATCACCCTTGCAGCTTCTTTTGCAGACACAAATGCAAAGGATGAGCCTTGTGCTGCTATCAAAGGGTGAGCTGGAATGTCTGTTCAGCTTTGAAATAGTACACAAGGAGTGAAGGACCTTCAACATGGTGTGCATCACACCACGAAGGAGTTCAAAGGTGGCTGCAGGGGTGAGCAAGGGATGAGTGACACACATGAATTTCAAAATCATGTCCTCTTAGGTGCTTCAGGGTGGGTTAGTTGCAAAACTTCCACTTCACCTGTTCTCCTGATTACTTTCTGTCAGAGTAATCAACTCAAAGGCTGAATTCCCCTGACCTAAAATTGTCCTCATTCCTTTGTCACAAGGCAGTCAAAGACTCATAAGATTTGAGGGCTAAAATAAGGAACACCAAGACTGAGAGTAGAAATATTCCCAGAGACAGCAACACATCTCACTGCAAGGAGTTGTGGCCCAATCAGGCACAGTGATTGTGGAAACCAAAACATTGCAGACATCCAAATCTGGCAGTAAAAGACACAAAGTCCTACACTTCTGAGGAGCTGCTACCTGGAGTGTGTTGACCTCATCATTCCCAACAGTGACACGATGCAAAGCTCCCCACAGAGTGGCCCTATGCTCTCCCCCAAATTTCTAGGTAGGTATAGCTCCTTAAGGACTGCTGTTCTTTGACTACAAGATTTCATTTCTTCAGCCTAAATTTATGCTGTAAGGTCTTATTTTCATAGTGCTACACTGCATAACTTACTAGTTGCAGATTTGGGTAAGAAACATGAGATTTTATTTAAGAGAAAGAAAATTATGTGAAAATATGAGCTGATATTTAACGAGTGTTTAGTCATTGTGTGAGAATTAAGTGTGTGTATCTCTGTGTGTGCCTGCTATTAAAAACATTTTCAGTTTTTTATATGCTATAATTTTTATGCTATGAGCACTAATCATCTTTTAATATGGAAAACTGGAACGACTAATAAGTTTAACACACAGCACAAAAGCTTGGTTTTGCAAGACAGCTTGCTTTCTGTTTATCCTCATCGAGATGTTTAATGAAGTGGCTGCCATATCACACAAGTAGATGGGTTAAATGAATCAAATGATGTTTTGCCTAATGAGAAGAATTTACAGAAAACTTATGCAAAAGGTTAGATTATTTTTTTAAACACAAAGCTGTAACAACAAGAATTCACAAAGGCCTCTGTTCCTGAGAAAGCTAGAAATCCTTATGAAAACAAGAGGATCAAGTGTCACACAGAACTCTTATTAATTATCAAAAACTTCAATATTGTCTGTAAGTCATTTCACTGAAGCCTAAAACCTGCATCTCCATTTTCTCACTTTTCCAGACATGCACAACTAAAGCAAGGCTGAAACTGCTCCAGGACTTTATTTAAAGTGATGCAATCAAATTATTCACATGAAAGCAGTTGAGATTTTTCAATTCACCAGCACAGGGTGCTTAAGATTTTCTTGATCTCATTTCAGTCTTAGCATGATCATCAGTGACACTGCTGGTATTACATTAATGTCAGTGTCATCACTGTGTGGCTGAGGAGAGCAGTGGGACCTTGGGTGCTTTCTCAGGGCTCTGCTCACAGGGAGCCTCAGGCTCACAAGTCTACTTGGGACCTTTGCAGGATGCAAGAGAAAACTGTTGCTGCTGCATTAAACTCTGGTATGTTCCTAGCAAAGCAAGCAAACAAATCCATGAGCAATTGGGACCATCAGCAATCCAATAAGTTCTGCTCTTGTTTTTTCTGAGCACCAGAAAGGACATAAGAAAGCTGTCTTAAGGCTGGGGGAATTCCATCACATCTCCACACTCTAAGGTTACCTGAAAACCAGTTTGAACTGATTCATTTGCCAAGAATGACAGAAAGTTAATTTTACAACTTGGTAATACTCAAACTCAATTAATTCCCTTTGGTAAAAGAGCATTTTAAAAGATCTGCTGACAAATCTGATGCTTATACACAGAAACAGAAGGACTGATCCCATGGCATGTACTCTGCAGTCTGAAATCTGGCATGTGCTGTGTCCTTTGCCTCTCCTCCAAGGATCTGCCCTGCCAGGAGGGCAGTGGCTTCCACCAGCCACAGTGGGTCCAGGAGCCCCTGCTGCACATTCCAGCACCTGCACTGCCTGGAAATCCCAGAGAAAGGTGGCTTGGGGATTCCAGTCCTTGGCAGTGTTTCTCAAAAATTCTTCAGAAATTTCCAAGCCAGGTGAAACGAGCTGACAGGATTTTCTATGGCTATCACACCTATATTGAGAAACCCTTTTAATCTTCCCAGATCACAGGCTGATACACACAATCTCTCTGAGCAGTGGAGAGCAGGGAAAGAATTGAAAAAGCCACTTTCTTCTTTTATCCAGAAACACTTTCATCTGCCTATAACTTTTCACAGAAGCAACTTTACATCATGACGAAAGTATAACACAGCTGATTAATTGCAACAAAAGCAGAACCAACTCAGCACAATGCTGAGCATTAGGTAAGTACACACTGTAAACAGTAACAGACTGGAACAACCAGCCAAGTGGAAGTGATTGCCTGTAATTGTAGGTTGACACCAAAATTACTGGCTTCAAGACTGAATTTGGTGATAATGTAAATCACTCCCTGTTATTCTTTTCTTAGCAGCCTCTCTTATGAACTGCCTGAAGGAATATCACTAGATTCCTCTCTAAAGAACTAAATTCAAAGCATTTCCCAATTCCATTACAATTTCTGATGTGTCTCATTTAAGGAGATGTAGAGTTCAGAGCTTGGTTTTTGACACCCCTTTTACAATGTCAGTTGCTAATATAAATCATAGAAACATAGGATCATTTAGATTGGAAAACACTTTTCAGATCATCAAGTCTGCCTGCTAACACAGTACTGCCAACTCACCACTAAGCCATGACCCCAGGTGCCACATTAACACATCTTTTAAATCCCTCTAGGGTTGGTGACTCCCCCACTTCCCTGGGCAGCCTGTTCCAGTCCTCAACATCCCTTTTGGTGAAGATGTTTTTCCCAATATCCATTCTAAACCTCCCCTATCACAGCTAGAGGCCATTTCCTCTTGCCCTGTTTCTTGTTTTCTGGGAGGAAAGACCAACCCCCACCTCACCACAACCTCGTTTCAGGGAGTTGTAGAGAGATAAGTTCTCCCCTGAGCCTAATCTTCTTCAGATTATACACCCCCAGTTCCCTCAGCTGCTTCTCATCAGTCATGTGCTCTGGACTCTTCACCACCTCTGTTGCTCTTCTCTGGATGCTCAATCTGTCTCCATGGAAGCTGCAGGCACATTTGCTGTCACTAAAAGTATGCCCTGGTCACCTTTCAGGTTGTCTCCATCAGTAACTTGCTTTTATTAGTGCTTTGTCTTTGCAGGACAAATATTTCCACTAAAGTTAGTGGTTACAGGTGCCTCCTGCAATGAATGAGGATGGGGTGTAATTGAATGGGCTTTTTCTTCCAGCTTTTCAACGGCAAGCAGAAAACCAGTAAACACTTTGGAGGACAAGATCTAAAACTCCCTCAGAGTCACTTCTCTTGTGGGAGCTCCTCATAACCAACCAACAAGCAAGCCAAAATTAACAAGCTTGTGATCACAAAGCCACCTCTCTGTCAGATCTGTCTTTCCTACAAGCAGCACAAAGAGAAAGGGAAGAAAAGACAGCAGAGATATCAATACAAAGGCTGGTTTTATATTCACATTTGGGCCCAGAGCAGCAGAGCAATTTTCAAGCAAATCCCCTGCTCTTCCCCACTTAATGCAGGCTGGTGTGAGAGCTTGATTTGGGGAGAGTGAATTGGGCTCCATGCAGAGGAAAGGAAACCAGTTGCTCTTGTGCAGGTGCAGAGTAAGTGCTCTCCACTTCCATGGCCTCTAACCACAGGCCTGGTGGAGATGTTTGGCCTAGGGCACCACACTAAATATTTTAAACAGGATTATGCCAAATTCAGCATACGAAAAAGCAAAATAATTTTCAAGATCTACAGAGCACTTTCATGTGCACGGTTCAGCATTGCTGGCAATCTGCACAACTTGGGTCCTGTGGACCAAGGAATTTATTTGTTACTGCTCTCCATTAATTAGTTACAGCACACCTCAACACGACTGAGTGCCAGGGTACAGCATCTTTCTAATGGAGGGTACTGCAGAGGCAGAGAGCCTTTGGAGATAACCCAAAATAGTAATTAGTTAGTACTCAATTGATCAGAACATGAATGAAATAAACAGCATGGTTGCTGGCAGCATGATAAGCATTATGAAAAGCACCTTGGTTATTAAACAATCAAGTAGCACTTAGCTAAGGAGCTCACAGCACCAGATAGGAGACTAAATAACTAAAGAGGAAAAGGCACAGGAAACAGGCAAATGCTATTATCTTGTCAGATCTCTGAGATTTTCTGGAGATAAGTTAGAAAATGTTCTGTATTACCCTATCAAAAAAAAAAAATGTAAATACTCTGACTNCTCTGACTGTACATTGTGCTCTGTAACTCTGCACATCAGGAAACAAAGCCAGACAGGAAATGCATGCACAATGGAAAGTTGTTTTAATCATAAATCAGATAATGACACAAGACATAAATATAAGACTACAATTTACACACAGAAAATATAACTTGATTATCAACTCCCTCATTTATGAAAGTTAACTTAAAATTAGCACTTCAATAATCTACTATCAAGAAAAATTTGGAGTAGAGTTGGAGACATTCAGTTCAGACTTAAGGTATTTTAATGTGATTAATAAGCATATTTCTACTAGATTTTTATTCTCAGAAGACTACATTCAGAAGCAACTGGATGTGTGTTTCAACTAAGTCGAGGTAAAATGATGAAAATTTGAGGCTAAAAAAAAAAATACAGCTTAATTTGTCTGGTCAAAGCGGTTTCAAAGGTACGATCTTGAGAAAGGATAAACACCTCAGAAACAGCTGATATTGCCACTTCTGTAGAATTCAAGACTATAAGAATTCTGTAGATTAAGCTTTCCATAGGTCTGCACTTCTCAGACCTTAACACCATGCATTAACTTTTGTGAAGGTTCAGGCTGGCAGAGTTTGCCTGGTTCTGCTCTTGTAGCTACATCAAAAAGAAGGAAATGGTGAGTGTTTAAACTGAGTGATTATCAGACTGGGTAATCCATGGATTTAACCATGCAGGGGCATGTTGATCTTAAAATCATTGATGGGGTAAAAACTCCCATCCTGTGCTGGCAGTGGTCATGGATATCCTTCAGAGCAGAGAAGAGATTTGCCAACACATTTTTTCCTGTAGCAATAGTATTTGCACCAAAGTGTCATGCCCAGCTCCCAAAGCAGAACCATTATCATCTCTGACATTGGGGCACAAGTATGGAAGGTAACAAAAAGCCATTAACACTGAGACCCGTCAGAAAAGCAGGTGGGAAAATGCACGATAAATCAACAAAGGATAAGTCATAAAAAAGGCTTGAAAGCTTTCCTTGACATCTTCTATGAGGAAAAAAGTACAAAGAAATTGTACAGAAATATGACAATGTCCACTTAACTTCTACAGACTTGCTAGCTTAAAAGCTATCTGCCATGAAAATGAAAATATTGTAATACCAGTAAGGTAAAAAAGATGCAGACAAAGCACCTCTGAAATCGATATCAAAGATATGCTTTACAGCAAAAGCAGACAAAATAGCTTGTTCATGTAGAGCTGCAACCTCACAAAGAAACAAAAATCAACTGGCATAATATCATTTGCTTGTGTCATCTACACAACTGATTATTTTCACACCTCTCTGTCCCAAATACTCCTCAGCCTCACTTTGCCTTGTACTGCTCCTTGTCAGATATTCACCATCTGAACGACTCAAATATCAACCAACTTAAAAAAAAACATTTGCAATTTCAGCACAAGTCAACACATGCCAAACTGAAATCAATCCCAAAGAATTTTAAAATATCATTTCTTCATCTCTGCACGATTCTTGAAAATCATGTATATAAGTTTATATATTCACATGGTGTTTTATCAATATGGAATAATATAACCTGCTGTCCCAAAATGCCTGAATGCAGAAGGAGACAAGAAGAACCAACATGAGAGAAAACACAGAATGACAGTCAGAACATGTTGAATGAGGAGTGATTACTGGCACACTCAACTGAGAAGGAAAGATTTCTGGCATGACTACATTTTGAGGAAAAACATGGAAATGGCAGGAGAGGGATGAGCACAGAGCTATGTACAACAAACAGAGCACAGGAATGACAAAAGCCACACACATTTGAACCACAGAAAAATAACAGTGAGGGGAGATAATTTGGAAATGTTTGCTCCGTAGGGGTGGAGTTTAGGGTAAGGTTCAGCTTGTATTTAAGCAATAAAATATACATTTGAAAAATGTTTCTGATCAGCGAGGAGTAGGTTAGGCAAGCAGAAAAACACAGAGTACAGTTGACACAGCTGAACTGTAAACACAAAGCTAGTGAAAACACAATCCAAGATAAGCTGAAAATAAAAACAGAGAATTACTATTTCAGTCAGAATTTCATTTTCATCTTGAATTCATCCAAAAGTGCCATTTTAAATGTAACTGAAATTGTCACAAAATTTCCCATCTGCCTCACAGGAAGGCTGAAAACTCTTGGAGACTTGCTGCATCAATGTAGAAAAAGTTTGCTGCAAAGAGCATGGCTTTTTTTCCTAGAGCAGAAAGTATTTGGTAGAAAAGAGAGTAGGAATCATTTGACATTATACAAGTATATCAGCTGGGGTTTTGTTTGATGAGTCATGGGGTTGAGTAGGACAGACTTTTGTAGCAGGGCTTTGGATGGGATAGAATGAGGGAATACACATGCAGAGAGAGAGAGAAAGGAAAAATTACAGTGAATAAGCCAACACATAACCAACATAGTCAAAAGGGCCTGTGGTAAATATATTTTCAATTCCTGGCATAGATTTAAATGCATATTGTCTCTTAAATACATTCTGAATTATTAATATCAGATTGAAGAATGAAAACATTCAGAATGATACATTCAATGTGTTTTCCCATCCATTTCACACTAATGGCACAATTGATATAAGTCAATATGAAAATCAATGCTGAATATTTGGCACAGTACACAGCTACATGGCAGAATCCACTGAGAACTAATACATTCCAAAAATTAAGAACATGCAAGGAAATAAATACAAATTATATGTAAGTAAACTACATAAGGGTTTATGATTTCAATGATGAAAAATAGTGCCAGCTGTTACAATTAAAGAAGCCCTTAACAGGAAAGGACAGTTAAATATTATCTGTAAATTCACATTTTTAATCACACAATAATTTCCTAGTATCCTCAGAAACAGTCCCATGTCCTTAAAACCTGTTCTCCAGTTGGAGTTCTTTAAACAGGGAGGGAAAGAAAAGAAAAAAGAGGTGTAAGCATGGAAAGAGGAAAGAAAAGGCGAATACACAAGGAAAAAGATAGATATAGTTATTGAATGGGAAGTTTCTCTGCCTTTCTTTTAATACCTAAGTAGCATTTGTACATCAGGGTAGATTAGGAAGGAACTAAAAAGTTCCACCTTTTTCACAGAAGTTAAAGAAGTATTCATGCCTTCATTGTGCTGAGCTGGTCTACCCATGGGCTGAAGAGCATCTGTTTTGTGGATGAACAAAAAGGACTTCAAGGACAAGGACCAAAAGAAATTTCTGTTAAAATGTAATTATATGATGAAAAAATGAGTCTGTAAGTGGTGTCAGTGAGTTCAACGCTCATTGCTGTGACTCCTGATGAGATTTAGTTGACTTACTAAGTTTTCTTGTTTTTACCACTAAAAATCTGTCTGAGATCTGAACATCAAGTTGAGACGTTTGTGGTCCATGTGTCATCCTCTACAATAAAGAGTCTACATTTGGGACTTAATTAATACAGCCAGGTCAGAAATCAGCTCATCCCTTCCCAGGGATGTGATGGCTCTGCAATGCTAACTGGTGTAAAGAATAGCACATACTTATTTTTCCACAAGAGTCAGCAGAAAGCCTGAGAATACACAGGACATAGATCTACTGTCATTTCTTGCAGTCGCTTCTCTGACCTCATGCATTTTTTAAAATAACAAGTATTTTCTTTTCACTTGCCACAGCATTTGCTGTCATTACTCAAGGGGTGTTTTGTCAGAAAGAGCACACGAGATCCATGTAAAATTATTGGCACTTTTACACTGCATCTCGCAGCATCCTGCTTTTTCTGAGTCTTGCTAGTTTAGAAGTACAAGTAATTCTTCTAAGTAAAGGTTGATTTAATTTTTCAACATTCATAAGCTGATCTCTTTCATTTTGCTTACACAATAATATACATATTCAAATATCTACTGGCTGCGGTGAGGAGGTGATTAATGTTTTATTTCTTGTCTAGTCCTTCCCATTCCTGTCTGCCAGTTGTGTGATATTGGGCAGAAATACTTATGGGAAGGCCTCTCTCACCTCTATAGGTTAACTGCTGATTAGAGGATGAGCTAGAGATATATGACACATAGAACTTTGAGTTCGATCTGGACTTATGGATAATAACCACACTTTGTTCTTGCTGCTACTGGAAGAGAGTGATATGAGCAGAGCTACCTCATGCCAAATTGCTGCAGACTGGCATTCTTAATTTTCAGAGGTAGGAAAACTGCCACCTCATTAAGAAGAACACTGTGTTATTAGTTTATTGGCATGCTACCAGCAGTGGAAAATGCAGCATGCCTGTCCTTGTGGCTAAAGGCAAAAACCTGGAGAAGCTTATAGAAAATTATTTCTTTGGACAAGAAGCAGAGAAATAGTGGCTTTAAAGAGACTTGACACAGCAGCTAAAAGTAAAGAACTTTCTACTCGTGAATATATCCTTCCATTCCAGAATATCGTCCTAATCGGCGCATTTTCACCCACTTCAATTATTTTAAAGACCCGTGAATTTGAGACAGCTGATTGACATTCCAGCATGAAAAACTCCACAATCCAACAAAGGAGATGATATCACAAGCAGGTCAAAGTGCACTCCTATCATAATGCAGATTCCTCCCCATTTTCCCCACCTCCTACATTCTAGTGACACATGGGAATAAGATTAATAGAAAGGAAAAGCAGCTTTCATTCTGAAGAGTCTTTCTGAAAATCAGCATTTCCAGCATTTCAATACTTATTTGCCACAGCAGGGAGCTAATCCTTTAAAAAACCCCAACCCAATCAGCCAATCCACCAACTGAACTGAAAGAATAATGACTTCTTTGAAGTTTTCTTTCATTACACTGGGAAAGTTCAGATGCTCTTGCTGGGACAGTTCAGATGTCCCAACCCACACTAATTACCAGACAAGTCCTTCCCGTTCATTTTCATTGTTAAATGCCAGAAGCCAAGGAAGGTAGGCCCATAATGAGGCCACTGCTCAGGTATTAGTCTCTAGCCAAGAGCTAATTCTCCATCTGAAAAACTTTGTTTTCCGGCTTCTGAAACTGCTCTTTCATTCTTAGCATGGTTTAATTGACATGTAAACCATCATACATCTAGTTTTCCTTTCACATGAAAGATTACTTGCAAGTGGAATGTATCTAAAATGAATGGCTCTGCTCCATCATTGTACACTGCCCTTTACAGGAGAAACAGCTAATGGGAGAGATGCATTGTTCTGGCTGGGATTTACAACCTCACATTGTCTAATTATTCACAATGCATTATCCATCAGACCACAAATCTTTTCACAGGACTTGCAAAAAATATTTGTTCCAGTTAAGGAACAAAACCTGAAACAGAGCTATCAAAAGTATGCACAACCTGCAATCCTTTATTAATTTTTGGAGTATTAAGCCTGCTGAAGTACACACTTTTTTTAGGGTTTTTTTTTTGAGCAATGAAATTTCTCAAAATTAATATGATCAGGTAGCAAGGCGAATTAAGAGTTGACTGAAATGATAAAATGTTTCTAATCTCCATACTAGGGAATCATTTTAATACCTTTCATGTTGAAAAATCCTAATCTGCTTTAATTGGCTATTAACAATTATAATACAGTTGTAGAATTACACTGGTAATGAGTAAAAAAATATTACCTAAATATTATAAATTGAGTATAAGTAGATTCTGAAATACCAGCTGGGATTAGATGGGTAAAAACTGCTTCCTGATTACAAAGCACTCTAGGTCAGAAATTAAATACAGAAAAGGTAAATAATGAATGATAGTGTTAGCATTAATAAGCATTTGGGGTTATGAGGAAATAATCTGGTTTGTGCCTGACTATTTTCCACTCCAGTGATATCCGTGTTCCGACCACAACTGGTGAGTGGATGGCTTCCCTGTTTGCAGTGTTGACATTTCAGGGAGATTATGAGGTTTTGAAGTGATATTACATTCCACTGACCCACTCTGGATTCTGCACAGCAATGGGATGACATTTTTGTGTCTGCACACGAGACACAGTGCTCACAGTGCCTCATGGGCTCTGTATCACACCAACCATCGTGGTGAGGATGGCCTGGACATCACTGTGAGGGCAACGGGATCACCAGCAACTCCCTGGTGACTCAGTGGCCAAGAGCACAAGGTTTCTCAGGGTTTTCAATTCCTGGGTGACAAAAATATGCTAATCATGATTGCTCCTAGAGAACAAAACCTTCCAGTGAAGAATACACTAGATACATCAACCTTGATTTATCTTCCTGTGATGGACCCCTGCAGTAGGCCTTCAACAAACACTGCATCAACAAAAGCTCTTTTTATTGCATGGGTAAGAAAAATAAAAACTGCGGTGCCAGAAGATACACATGGTGCCTCTACAGGCAGTCCTGAGTGCAAGTTTCCCACTAATCCCACCTGAAATATTAAGCACTTTTACCACCTAGACTCAGAGGAATAAATTCTGAGTTTCTTATGTTCAAATGGATTTCTGATCCCACATGCAAACCAAGATACTCTTTGGGAAGTTTAGTTTTCCAAACCAGGCACACAGGATGGCTCTTCTCAGACAGCTTGCAAAACTGATGCTGTTCAAACTGAACCACAACTTACATCCCTGCTGAACACTGCTGATAAAGGGAAGTAAGTGATTATACCATCCCCAACAGAGTATCTTTCAGCAATTTCTATGTGATGAAAAGAACCGCCTCTACTCATTTTCATTCTTTTCATTTTTGCACCAGAGATTATGATATGCAACATATTTCCATACATGTTGCGACAGGATGAGACCACACACACAAAGATAATCAAGAGGAGCAGAAAGTCACTTCAACTTTCCTTTAATCTGCTTGCTAAAATCTGTCATGTTCTGCCCAAAGTACTGTCATTTGTACAGAACACACTGTGTTAAAGCTTCAATCATACTACCCAAATATGAGAAGTCTGGAAGCAGCCATAATGTAACTGGTGTCAGATCACCACAGCTCACATGTTTCCAGGAGCCTGACATCTCCAAATAAAAAGGACAGCTCTTTATTGCATTTTTTGGAAGCGTGTCCATGTTTCAGACTGAATCATATACATGTCTCACTATCTGTGGTGATCTATTTTTCTCTGAAGCATTTGCAAAATATATGAAAACACAATCCACTGTGCAGTTTATTTCCTGCCTCACAGTGGTCTGAGCCAGTCCACTGAAGTTCTGTAGAGTTTGCCTGACTTACTTGACATCCCAAGCATAAAGGAAGAGGCACCATCAATAATCTACTGCACAAAAAGCTGGCTACAAATACCTTCTAAATGATAGATTAAAATCACATCTCTGTAGGGACAAAGTTCATCTCTGAACAGGTTACTAGCACAGATTTATCAGCCTAGAAATTCACTTTGAGCAGAGGAATAATTGGTGGGTCAGCTCAGTTGGCTTGTAGGATCACACCAAGAGGGTGAGCTCCACATGATGATATAGACAGGATTTTGCGGGTTTATCTTTGCAAGAGTGTTTCCTAGGCCCAACCACATTTTTAATAGCTATTACCACTTATCTAGGATAAGAAACCCCAATGCAACCTACATTCAAGTTAATGGGCTGCTTTGGAAAGCATGGTACACTGAATAAAACTCTGACATGTTAGTTCCATATTGGAGTGTGGAAAGAGTTAGAGGCCTAATTCTCCTCAGAAATCAACAAAGAATGTATGTACTGTGGGATAGAAGCTTGTATATTTATATGTCTCCATTTTTATTCTAACTTCTAATTATTTATTTAAACTGTAACACGTAGGTGCACACACAACAAGAGATTCTCTGCAGTTCCTGTAATAAAGCCAGTCAGAAATAATGGAGGAGCTGGATACTTGCAGTACAAACCTGTTTTAAGTGGAAAATACCTCTGTGCATCAAAATAAATGTGAGGTCAAATAAAAGGGGTAGATTAAAACTCATTTCAGAGCCAAACTCCTACTTACACTTTCTGAGTGTAATCCAAAGCTTTGATTCTGCATACATGCATACATTTAACTTTGAGCTAGGAGGAGTGAAATTTCTTGTAAAAATTAAATTATACATGTGCACTTGGAGACTCAAATTCTCATGTACTCTGTTTACTCAAAAGGATAAAAGAGCCAGAAAAACATGCTAGACCAAAGAGAAACAAAGAGCAGATTCCTCCTGGAAGAACTACAACAGCTGCTTACATTAGAATCAGATTGGCTTTGGCTGTTCAATATTTAGACTCTTCTGTAGCACGTATCCAACCTGGACTACAACTTGACTAATTATGTGGGAAAGAATTCCATTGAATCACATGCCTACATTGAAACAGTCCTTAAATATTTATAAGTAAAAAATCTTATAGACACCAGTAAGAATTCCTTAAAAACAAAACAGAGCCTTCCATAAATGAGTAAAAATCTTTATATTTCTGAAAATGCAAGGGTTCAGGATACTTGACATCTGGCAGAATCATGCCCTATTGCAATTTTATTGGAATGTTTGACACCTTTTCCACCGCTGGTTAAAAAAAAAAAAAAAGCACCTTTCTTTCATATTTGATCAATGGAAGTTTTTTTATTAATGTTTGAAATACTTAAATTATTAGTGATACGGTCATAGCAATCTTACACAAATCATTATCTCTTGGGAGAACCCTGAAGAAAAATCTTCAAGGAGTAAAGAATATTTATATTTCTCTTTCCAGCAAATTTCAGCTGCTCATACTTTATGGAGGAACTCTGTGTAAATGAAAGCCTTTCCTGCCAAAGTCAAAACCTTCAGCATGTATTTTTCCCAGCTTCACTTTTAATTTATTGAAAAGACAAGTTTGGACTGAAGCTGACTGGCAGTGAAGTCAGTGTGGGTTGAGGAGTTAATGCCATATTTAATGTGTCCCTGTAGGTAGATATGTTCTTTAGGACACTAGGTAATATCCTCTCTGGGACTCTCAGCTGTTCTATGTCTCCCTCTATCTTAGTTCTTACACCTAAAAATTGTGAATGTGAGAATATCTGTGCTCTGCTGCAGAGCACTTTCAGATTTTAAGGGTGAAAGGTGGAAATTAATGTGAGCTTCAGTCCTCAAACCATGACAATAAAAATACAAAATCATGTCTGATAGTTTGAAAAAGTACCAAAGTACTGCTAAAATAACCAGGACAGCTTTTGGCTTTTGTGTGTATTCGTGCAGAGCCATTAGAATCATTGAAGCTGCACAGATAATGTGGAAGGGTTTTATTCACAAATTACACTGCTGGGTTTTTTTTCTTAAAAGCAGTTCTAGTGGAAACAAACACAATTAAGGAAAATGACAAATTATCTCCCTCATCATGGCAGTATCAAATAGAGATTTATGTCTTTATTCTTCAGGGATTTCTATGACTGCATGAAACTATGAAAACTATATCCAAGGTAATAAAATACAGAAAAACACAAAATAACTTCTACCACTCAATCAAAGCAAATGTAACCTGGAGGGAAAAAAATACAAAAAATCTGTAGACCAGAAATCTCCATCATTTCACCTTTGGATCACAATAAATATTTAATTCCTTAATTTCTTCAAAGTATACAATAAATGCCTCCATTTATCTACAATGTGGCCTGTCCAAACTAGCCTGGCAAACCATCAGGAGCTGGAGCCATTTGTGGTGGGACCTGGGTGTTATTTTACTGACTGTGGCAGAATCCCTGGGCAGTTCTGCTGAGTTTATTTCATGCACACAATATACAAGAGTATCTCTAAGGCAACAGAGAGCTCCTGAGCAGAGACCAAAAGGCTTTATAAAAAGCCAGCTCAAGAAAACGCTTTATTCTGAGGTTTATTGGAAAGAAACTCTGCCATTACAATCATTAACAGCCTGCTGTAGATTCAAGCAGAGGCTTATTTTTATAATTTAGGCTTTACTTTTAAAGTGTTTGACTTCTGAAGATGTACACAATAAATTCATTTCAACACAAGACAGGGCCTGAATATATCAATGGTGACCAGTGGGAATTGTGTTTATCACTTCCACACATTTCAGATAATTTTTTTTGTGACTGCTGCACCTCGAGAGGGTAAAAGCCAAGCCTCAGTCTTGAAACTAAAGGTCGTGTTTAAAGGATTGACTGACTTAATAAAGACAAAATTTGGATAAGAACCAGTGCAAGCACGCCTACAGATAAACGCATTTCTGGCTGGGTAGGTTTCCTTTTCAAGAGTTATTTATGTGTGATCTGGTAACAGCTATTGAAATTCTGTGCAGAATTCAAAAATCTTGCCTGTGCAGTTGGGTCTGGCTCTGCAAGGCTGATTATTTCATCCAGTGCTGTTCTCTGTATTCCCACAGGCCACTATTTTGCTACTACAGTGATGGGCTAGCTAATGGTAAAATCTTAATTATGGACTGATAACTTTAAAAATATTAATTCCTTTCAGAAAAGAAACATAAATCACCAAGAAATGAAATAACTGCTTTCAGATCAAAATACTAAACCTAAAAATGTCTATTAGGAGCCATAGTAAACTGTTTCAGTGTACTTTGAAGTGGAAATTCAGTGAATTTTATGAAATTCTGCAAATCTTGAGTTACACTTGGAATGCGTTTCCACTGGGTTATCAGAACTGAGCAGCTACTCTATGAACAGTAATAGGTACAGATAAAGAAAAGCAATAAAATGATTACCACTGCGTGGAAATTATGAAAATGTTATATTAAAAGTGTTCATCTGGAAAAAAAACCCTGCTGCATACATTTCAGCAGTGTTATAGGTTTTCCTGCAGGCCTGCATATGAGGACTTCACACAGATCATGAACTTGCTTGTGCTTTTGTTGCTTTCTTAAGAGAATAATATTTCCTTTCCTATTCCTGTATCAGCCAACATCTTGACTTGTATGCAAAAGGAATAAAAGCTGCAACACAAGTTTTAACTTTTCTCCTGTGCTTTTCTGAGCTCAAACCTTCCTCCAGGGACAGGTATCGATTTACTGCAGGTCCAGCTGAGGTACTGAAGGAGTTCCACATCTGCCATTAACCCTGACCCTCCTGCCCTGCAAGGACAGTAGAAAATCCCAACACAATATTGTGCCTTTCTGTTCCCCAGCTTAAAAAATCCTCCTCTGTAAATGTACATATATATAGGGCTGCCTGAGGCTTTCAAGGAAGGTGCTTTGCATCATGCTTTCAGAAGGCTCAGAACTCCTGTATCCTTTGTTGCCTCTCTCCTGATCTCTAGGATAAACTATAGAGCTACATTAAATTTTAGTCACTTACACTTAATCCTGGAACCCAGGAGAAAAACAGCGCCCTATTTTTAGTTGAAACTTATTTATAGTGGTAAAAACTTGGGTGGTGCTCATAAATTCCTAGAAGAGAAAGCCCAGCTAAAGTGAAGCATTAACAGCAGCCAAGGCTGCCGCCCATCAAAGTGTTAGAGCATAAAGCAACCCAGTAAAACTTTGTCATCCAATGTACTGGTGGAGCTGCAGGGCAAACAGCCTTCAAAGAACATATTGCACTGCCTGGGAAACCCCAAATCTAATTTAACAATAAAAAACAAATAGAGTTCAACCGAAGTTACTCAAAAATCAATGGAATTGAATCTTATCAGTTAGGGGGTTTTTGAGCATATTAGAGAACTCTGGTTAGGGTATCGTGTTGCCTGTTGTTTTATATTTGATTTTGCTAAAGGGCATGAGACTGTATTTTATTCTTCAACAAGACACCAGTCTTAACTTGGTCTTTGTTCACTAGAGTGCAGAGGCTGCAGACATGGTCTGCTTCCATTGAGGGGTTTGGAAGGGGAAAATGTTTATGCTTCCCTGCTCCATACCCACATGCCAGCAAACAAAACACATCCACTAACATCAGCAGAGATTCAATTACAGAATTAATCCTTTCAAGCAGGTGGTTTCTGGTGAATCCAGCGCCAGAAACAGGCTCCATGTCAGGTAAATCCAACTTCTACTGCCAAGGAGTTAATCAAATAGTTATTATAACTTATTACTGGTTTAATTTGAGGTCTGCAAAGCATTGTAAACATTTCCAAGTTATTCATAAGTAGCATACCAATTATCTATGTCCAGATACCAAGGCAGATAGATAAATAGATTATTTTGCAATTTAACACATGAATTAATGCATGTGTGTCTCTGTCTGCACACACTGTTCAGAAATTTATCAGCAAGTCTGTTTCTTACATCATTTGGCATCTTTTCCACCAGCAAAAAATGTCAAGGAACCCTTAAATACATATGTAGACTGTCACATAAACTGCAATAACTCTTACTAACAGCTTTAAATCATAAAGTAAAAAATAAGGTTGTAATATTAATGTTCACTGGCACTGGTTACACATCATTGTACAGACAAAGGAGCTGTCAAAGGGGATCAGGAAACTCTGGCCTTTCAAATGCTTTCACTGAGGGTGGCTAAGTTTCAGAGGAAGTGAATCTCCCTTCCAAGTATAATGCACTAAACCAATTATGCCAAACCCAGCAGGTGATTAGCTTATGCCCTGAAGCATGAGAATTGATTATTCTTATCTTGGTTTGCATACTGGAGCTACAAATATTATTAATGGTCACAAAATCATCTAGCCTTAAAAAAAAAATCTAGTCTGAAATTTTGATTTGATGACCTCTTTGTGTGGCAAATTACAAATGTTCTTTTTGTCTCATTGAATGCTTTAACTGTCACATGGCCACCTGTATTCATTGATATCACAGGACATGAGTACAAAACCTGACCACTTTGTGTGCACTTTGCCCTTGGAGAGCAGGAGGTGTGAGCTCCACAGCCCTGCTCTGGGTAAGAAGGCTCCATGCAGATTGAGATGAATAACAGAGCATATCATTGTCCTTGAGATCTTTTTAAAGGGAAGCACGAAAAAGGTTCTTCACAGAAACACTACAGAGAGTGATGCAGGGATTTTCATTATTAGGTCATTATTTAATGGGAATGTAACACTGCCAGAACTACTGAGAAGTGATCCAAAGACCACTGACACCAATGGGAAATTTTCCATGGATTTCAATGGAGTTTGGGCTAAGCCTCTGATGAGCTAGATCACACAGCCTATTTGGGCAGTAGCTAAAGGAGATGATTCCCAGTCCTGTTTAAATTAGGGTGAACCATCAAGGAATGAGTCATAACCTCTCTAAAGTTCTTTCCCCATACAACCCACAAACCAGGCTCTGTCTCAGTATGGAGCACTTCCACCAAGGCATGTCAATTTACAATTACACTGATTGGATTTCAAGTACCATTCTGCTGCCCTGTCTCATTCCACCATTATTTTTTTCAAAATCCTCCTGATTTTAATACATCACCCTGCACTGGGAAGCACGTTAGTGCAGACTCATTTTGTCTTAGTAATAAATAATTTCCTCTGAGACACAAACAACAGCTCCTGCTTTTTGAAAGCTTGGCTGCGAGAAGGTTCTTGGATAAACAACCTCACTTAGAAAAGATATTTGCAAAAGCCTTTGAGAAAGTGCCACGTGTATGACAGTTTCAAATGGTGCTTTAAGAACACTGTACTCGACCTGACATAAAACTGAAGACTTTTTATTGAAACTTGCAATCCAAATGTCCTTCGGGAAACCAGCTAAATCATAATGAATTGTTTATTTGTGTTTGGTTTTTGAAACAAAAAGAAAGCAAAGACCGAATCAATGACCAAAAACATGAAATCAATCACATTAAGAATACACTAAGGAGTGTCTCTCAGCTGTTTTGGGTTGCTCAGTTCATTTCCAACAAGCATTTAGGATCAGAACTTGAAAACAGAGTGAAAGAGTACATTTGAAAGACCCAACAGCAAAACTTGTGACTTTAGGGTTATGATTCTTTTTCATTTTTCTTTTTTTTAAAGACTGTCAAAGAGTACATATTTCTTTTGTTTCAAAGTAGGAAAACTTTAGCTCTTGAAATTTATTAAGATTGAAAAGGTAATGGAATTTTCAGCTCCTCCATTACTGATCCTAAGGCTGCTATGCTATCCAGGAGCATGGCTCAAGTTATATTGACACACAAACAATGTGTCTCATTTCCAGGAGACCTTGGAAAGGAAAGGAGCCAGCTGGGTGAATTAACTGGTGCCTAAGGTCAGTTTGTTGCTCTGGCCAAGTTTTTCTATGTGAGTTCATTTAAGGACTTTATTCCCCGAGTTCAAGATGTCGATGTCACTGAGACCCAAATACCTCTTGTCACCTGCATTCCCTGACCCTGTTTCAGCCAGGAAGGGATCTCACACTGAGCATTATTACAGGACCATAATACTGCCCTATTCTCAATTGGCAAGTCAAACTAATTAAATTATCAGTTACACTTATTTTCCAATGGTACAATAAGGGAGAAATCTCAGGATGTATAAAAGGGGAAATGCATTGTTGAAACAAACTTTTGTTCTGTATCTTCTCAAAGAAGGAACTCAAAAACTAATTTAATTTGCCATTTGTATCTGGCAGCATAATGTTGACAATATTGAACTGCACAAGGATTTTATTAATTTAATCCAAATGTGAAATTGGGAAGCATGTCCACTCACTCAGGCCCTAGCAGCTCATAAATTGGGCTATTCTTATTTCTCTTATCAAGTAAAAGAAAGCCAAACCACTCTACAAGTACTAAAATTTCTTAGCTGCTCCACTCCCAACAATATCTCAGCTAAACTCAACTCCTAATTTGGAATTTGAAATAGCTATTTGTATATATATGTTTACATATACATCCTAAAAATTCACGTATGTATGTGCATACATACACCTACTCCCTATGTACATACTCTGTGAGTAGGCACCTGCCTTGGCAATCTCTTAAGCAGACAGATTGAATACACTTAAATTGCTACAGCTTAATAACTTTGAAGCTCCACATGAATTGATTTTAGTGCTATTATACTGCCTTATCAGCAAATCCCCTGTCAAAGGAAAGGATTTGCGTGCGTGTGTGTCTGCCTGTGTGTGCACGCCTGTAAATAAGGGAATTTTACTACAGGAGTAAGTAGAACCTACAAATCTGTCTTTAAGAGTATCATCTTCAGCACACAGAGGACATGTTTTATGGTGGTAAGGATAAGAGAAGGAACATCTTATGGACAAGGTGCTGGGCTGGGACTTCAGAGGCTCAGGTTCAATTTCTCGCTCTGCCAGAGGCTGCTTCCATGACCCTGGACAACTCACAGTTAAGCAAATGTTCAAGGCATCTTTTGTCTGAAAGGCAGCACTGTCTTTCCCTCCTCCTTTCTACTTGCACATAGATTACACACACTTTGCACCAGCTCCTGGGAGGTGGTTTGTGGGGAAGGGTACTCTCTGAGGTTTTTTACTCTGGCTAAATATATCTTACACAGCTCAGCCCTGCACCTATGAATTTCAGTGGCACACAAATACTTAAATAATTATACTTTACAAATGAGGACCAGGGTCGTCATATCACATTTCAGCACTCAGTATTCTAAGAGAACACACATTAATGCCATATAAATTAGGGGATTACTAAGAGGGGAAAAAAGGGGGATGGTAGTTGAGCAAAGGATAATTAACAGGATCTGTATTCCTAACAGGTATTACACTGCACCAGCTAAGAATACAAATGGAAGGGTCACATATGCAAACATTGTATTTACATTCTTACAGCAAAGAGAAATCCAAAGTTACAGTTGTCGTTGACAATCATAATTTTTTTTTTTATAATAGCCTATCCATGAGCCACTGAATATTTTTCTGACAACAATTTGGCGAAAAGACGGCTAGATTAGAATTTGAATGTAATAAATTAGGAGTATTCAATTAAAAAAAAAAAGTCAGATTTGGGAGAAAGATCAGCACACCAAACATAGCTTCAACTTTCAAATATTTTTCATGCGTGGGCAGTGTTTAACGAGTTGCCTTTTTTTACTTTTTTTTTTCCATTTTATCGATTCTTTACTTTGACATGGCCAAGAGCTGGGCAAGCGGCTCCCTCTGGTGCTGAACCAACGAGGCTCTCCAGGTTTTACAGACCTTGCTGTCTGCATTCCAGTTTGGAATCTGATTGTTCGAACTCAGAATTAAGAAAGACTGGCTTTGATAGCCTGCAAAATTATTTCTTTTCATACCTAGCTTTAGGTAAGCAGTGAAATTGTCTTCAGAGAGAGAGCTCTGAAAGCACCACACAGCTCACTGTGGTGTCATCATGTGACACATCTAAACCAAACACAACCCACTGCTTTGATTAAGAACCAGCTTGAATATTTGAAATATCAAATATTTTCTGAATTAAAGTGAGACAGCAGCTCAAGTATATTATCGGCCAAATGTCAAGTAGTTGGCTGCACTAACACCAAGCACAACTTTTTGTGCTTAGAATTACACATCTTGGTGTTTATGTATTTTTTTTGTTCTACTAGAATTTTCACTCAGAGAAACTAAGCCACTGTAGTACTGCAGTTAGTATTTCTCTGAATTTCTGACCCTACATAAAATATGGAGAAGAGGTGCAATAGTTGGCATCACAGATGCCACTGTTGTTTAACTACTATTGTTCTATGGTAGTTAAAGTTGTGTCACAATTTTCATTACATTTTCCTTATTATTCAGAGCTATTTTTAAAATGTGAAAAAATTACACATATAAATTTCTGCCTAGGAAGTTATAATTCTCAGGAAAATATATTTCTATCCAAGAGGAAAATGAAATTTTAAGTACTTTTTAACAAAGTATTAAAAAACCCAACTAGATTATAACCCACCACAAATACTGATTGTTTTCACAAATATAATCTAGGTTTAGAATAAAATTATTTTGTTTAAGAAACAGTCACTTTATGAATGGCAAGAGTCACATATATAGGGGTGCTTTGTTGTTTTATTTCTTGCTTGAAAAGAATTAAATAGTTCTGCTTCACAAGAGCGGAACAGCATCCATCAGGGTCCAACACAATTTCCCCACGTCAAACTCTCCTCATTTTCAAAGATCATTTCAAAGGGCAGGCTCTCAAGAGGGGATCATTCTTTGCACTGCAGGTGTCTGAACCATGAAGAGATGCCAAATGAAGACAGACCTGTGGCTCCCCCATTAATAGGAAGTTTAATATTTTCTTGCTTCATCTGCCAGAGCCTTTATACAAATTCTCCCAACTTTCGAACTATGCAGTGTTATACATAATGATTTGAAGAGGCAGCACTGTATTTTTTCCATCTGCAGTGAGCTTTCCAAGCATTCATTAATCCTCACAGCATCTCAGGGTAGCAGTTCAATTTATGGATGGGAAAACAAAATAGATTGAGTGCTGGAATTCATTTTAATGTAAGTGCCAAGCAAAGGAATGAGAGTGAAAGTGCTCCCAGTGTTTCTTCCATGTGGACATGCAGCAGCTGAAGCCTTGGACATGGGGCTGCTGCAGAAATCTGGCACAGCATCATTGCTGCATCTCAGCCCCAGCAACTGGGTGGAAAATGGAAAGCAAAGCCTTCGTCCTTCTGCTGAAATGGGTATGGTAAAGGGGGGAAAAGGAAAAATAGGAAAAAAAAAAAGACAAAAAAAATTGAGACAAGAATGATGGTGATGTAAAATGTTGCTAATCAGTCAAAATGGAAAGCTGTGGCACCCTTCAAGGTCTTCATTAAGGTTCCAAATGCTAGAAAAAAATTTCTTAAACTTTACCCAGACCTAAATAAGTTTGGGTAGTGATCTTGCTCCTCATGATTCTAGCAAACTTACTAAAATATAGAAAGTTATGTGTCAAGTTTGGCCTCAGCAACAAGCTTCAAAAACATTAAGAGTGGCAAGAGTGCAAAATGATGGATGTGAACAAAGAGCAATGAAGTCAGTAGGGTTTACATACTCTAAAAATTGCTCTCCTCTTAAATGTTAGTTGCAGCATATGTTCCAAAACAACAGAAAATCTCTTTTTCTTTAATAGCCTCTTTAAAGTAATATTTGTAGCTCAGTACTGGTCAATCTGTGCTAAGGCTTTCACTTGCCAAGTGGTATTTGTCTCTGCATAGGCTAAAATGTGCCAAACATAGGCTAAAAGTCTATCTACATTTTTATATTTGGAATTTTTTTAGAACAAGCAAATTAAATAGCAGGAAAAAAAATAGTGTTAACCATGCATTTCCCATTAACTCATTAAAGACACAAAAATTGACAAAGTCATTGTGTGATTAAATTAAATGCTATTTCTTCACACTCTTTCTGCATCTTTTGTTGTACCTATAAACTCCAATTACAATGCTGCAAACTCTATGTATTCACACTGAAATTTGGATCAGACCACACATCATTTCTTTTGTATTTTTGCATTACCATAAAGCATAGTGCACGTATATATCTATATATAATTACTTCTGCTTTAACTGAGCCTACCAAAGATGAGAAAACTTCTCAAATGTTTGATGATTTTCTTTTCAGAAGTGTCTCCAGATGTTTATTTCCCTGAGCACGCTGCATTTATCTTTCTGACCACAGTACTTCCACACAATATTCCAGTTCTCCCACAATTTATGGTGCTTTCCCATGTTGTGAACACCCAGACTCAGTGAAACTGTGGTAAATCATGTGATAAGAACTCAGAGTAAAGCCTAAATTCCTTGGCACACAAGAAATATTTCTATTTTCATCACCTTCTTGTGCATTGTCTCGTAGGAAAAGGTGATGATTTTGGCAGAACTTCCTGGTTGTACAAGGAATGCAAACAATAAGTAATAAAACCTCAGAACTCTAACTCATCTATAACTTAGTAAAATCTAATTTTCATTTTACTGCAATATAAATTGCTACCTGGCTAAGTCTTTCAGTAAAACTTCATCTGCTTTTAATTTTCTAATAAACATTCAATTGGCACCAGTCCAAATTTCTCTGAGTTCAGGAGTTTGGTTTTTTTTTTTAATAAACTCAAATATGTCTCAGCCAGACATGATGTTTTACCAAAAATAACAGATAAGCCAGTTCTGAATAGTTGTTGAGTAAAATAAAAGGCAGGAGTCAAAAATAAATACCTGTAAGTATATCTCTATTTCCTTATCATAAACTTCCACCATACTGAGTGCTGGAAAATAACTCCACAAAACATTAACAAAATTTCTACATCAAATTCACATTTCAAAATTCAGAAAAGTCCTGTGCTGTTTTATGGCAACTGGGATGGAAAGTCTCCCATCCACTTCAGAGGAACAATTCACTCTCCCTCTTTTCCTTCCTGTGAATAATAAAGTTCCTCTTGATAGGAAATGGATCAAATCCTAAATAAATAAATAAGCACATCTGGTATTTATTTATCCCAGTCCTTGGAAATGTTATGCTAATTGCAGTTCTGTTACTAAGGCTCTGGAAAACATGGTTGGGTTTATATTATTTTACTGGAATCCACAGACAGAAATGCTTTCTTTCCCAGTGTCTCCCCCCTCTCTATAGTATATGAAGTTAATAAGCTGATTAACAATATAGCTAACCAGTTCCTACTATTATGCTCAATTAGTAGCAATTTCTCATTACAAAAATTCAATACATCGTCTTCTTTCTAGCTTCACTCTCACTATTTTCAGTCCCCTCATCTTTCCCATCCTCCTCTTCCTACTGCGCAGGTGACTTGACCAGTCCATTCCTCCACAGAGAAAATATATATAAAAACTTCCCCCAAACCACAGTCAAGGTTCATGTTGATAAAACTACAGTTCATTGATAAAACTACAAAATTTCATTTTGGAAATATACCTTGAGGTAGACACACGCTTAAAAATACAGAAAATCTTCAAATAATTTCATTCTTCTTCCTGACTTTTTACAAAGTTCTGCAGCCCACAAGACTCATGCACAGGTATTGCTGTTTTCTAGAAAATTGCAGAAATCAACCTCACATTTAGTATCAAAACAGCCTGGTCTTTTCTACAACTAAAATTGGTCTCTTGTGAAGCTTTAATCCCATTTATGCAAAGCTATAGCCTTAACTGGATATACAGCAGATTTCTGGCAATTACTCCTCTTCCCCACATGGACCTCCCCAGACAGATGTTGAACTTAAAGCTTGGTCCACCAATACATGGAGCCCAGGAGAAATCTCTCCAGCTGTCAGCAGTAGCAAACTCTTATGCTGTCCACTGAGAAGTTTTTATATGAGTGAAAATGAGTTTTCCAACTTTTTACATGAGAAAATGCATATCCCAGGCAAGCCTGAAGTTTTAATCTGGTTTTCTAACTCAGCAAAATGTACACAACCAGGCTTTGTGTGCACTTCTACACATTTCTTAATCAGTTGTTGATGCACTCCAAACTCTCAGAGAAGCATGCAAATTTGCTGATAGGTAAGTGACAGAACAGGTACGAGGAGCCCTGCAAGACTCTGAATGCTTCAGTCAACTTCTCTTAAAAGAAAAATAAATAAAAGAACAACTGCAGCACGTTACTGGGCACAAGAAAGAGAGAAAGCACTCATCAGTGTTTTAAATGGGGAAGGGTTTGACTCTAGTAGACACAAAACTCTGGGAAATCAGCTTTCATCAGTTCTGGAGTTTCTAAACCGAGACAAACACCACATGGAATGGTCACAACTTCAGTGCTCTTTACTGAGCTCACCCTGCTGGCTCTGGTGGGATTGTGGGAGTGTAGAAGTAACAGAATCCAGCCACATATCCCAGCTGGGTGCTCTGCACCTCCTGCCCTTGCAGGTGGAATGCTCATCACAGCGTGGATCACACAGACTGAAGGGCAGGTGCCCCACAGTGTCCCACTGCTCCATAGAGGGGAGGGGTCATCACCTGGAGGTCTTTGGCTGAGGCCAGGCTGGTGGCCAGCATCTCCACAACCACTAAGTGAGCATTTGACATCCCATACCACTCATGGAACTCATAAAACCACTACCAAAAGTAGGTGAATGTTGTCATGCACACTTGTGTTTCTGTCAGTGAAGCTTATTTCTGCCAGGTCAAACATTGTATTTCTTTACCCATTCTTTCTTTTTCCTCAAAAACATTTGCAACTTTTGTAGAAGTTTCATACCTGTCTGATGGCTACAGCTTGGAAGAAAGCAACAAAGGCTACAGGTCCACTACTTACGCTGACTACTGAACCACTGCAAAATCTCAGATTACTCCCATTTCAGGTGCTTTCCACCAGAAATAATTAGGATATGGGTAGCTCCTCACTGCTGAAAAGCACCAGGAGACTTCAAGTAAAAATTGAAGTGGGATCAAACTGTGCCATTAGTAACCACATGGACTTGGGTATAATAAATTACTTTCTTTTAAAGACTCTATCTCTGGTTTCCCATTGCAAAATTACAGACTCTCATCCTACGGATTAAAGTACAAGAGTTCTGTAAACACTGTTTATCATCTGAAAAAAAAAAAATCCCAAGGCTAATTTAACAGCAAGAACTAAGTAGGAAGTGTATGGCATCTCTTCCAGATATTATGGCTGTAGATTTGATTTACCATACACCTTGATCAGCACTAGGATCCAACAGTCACAAGTCACTGCTGACCCATGAACCCAAGCATTTGCTTGCAACCCACTGCTGCTTAAGGAATTATCATTACTACAGTGTATGGGGACAAGCACATTCAAATAGAAAAGCAAACAGGAAAATAAACAAAGAACTTATTCAAGCAATGACCTGTCAGTTCAAGAGCTAGATTATGCTCAAATGCACACACAATACAAACGATAATGAACAGTAACAAGGGATGCAGACAACCCGTCTAGTGAGTCACCAATTCACTTCTCTAAATGTTCCTGATGCTCAGAGGAAAGACATTTTAAAAGCTCAAATGCAAGTCTGTTCTCACTGAGTGGCTGTTCCTTGGCAAAGAGGGAAGGACAGGAGCTGTACCAATGACACCACAGGAAACACTCCTTGACCCTTTCCAGCTTATGGAGATAAACAGCAAACTTTCTAACCCTGGCAAATTAACTTTAAATAAGAAACACTGGCATCAAAGTTACCATCTAAATTGCCCGATTACACAGTCAGAAATTCTTGTTGAAAACATCTTTATGTATAGATTCATGAAGGCTATGAAAATTTTTGCTTGACTAAGGAGAGTAGGATTGAACTCAGTATCTCTGAACTATTTCATGGTAATAAAACTCTCCATTCAGAGGAGCTCAGAGAAAGCACTAAAATCTACATACATTTCATGAAATACCTTCTCAGATTTGGTTCCATTAACTTCACTCAAATGCCTACTCAGCAGCCACAAGAAGTTCAATCCTACCAGACTGAACAAAATAAAACCATGGCAACAATTTCTGGCAGACTCAGCATATCTATATAGTGGTATTACGTCCAGCAACTATTGACACAAACGTGTGGTGAACCGAACCAGCACCTGTTCAACCTCTGATTAAGGTTTTTGCACAGTGAAGGATTTAGGGGCAGCTTTAAGTGGGTCTCTGACTGAACACACAGTGAGCTACGTAGGTGATAGACGTAATTACAGATGGTTTTGCATCACCAGTTGCAGACCATGCTAAAGACAGTGAAAAGAGAACTCAGGTAAATACAAGCCCTGTGGCTTAAAAAATTCTGGTAAAACAGCCAAACTTGAGTCCTTTCCTCATAGCACATTTTGCTTCATAAGATCACCCTTATTTTATTCCAACCCTTTCAGTACAGCTTGGCTGTAAATAATGGCTGAAAAAATATGTGTTCATGAAAGCAGAAGTTGGAAATAAAGCAACAGAAAAGGATAACATGAAAGAGGAGCTTTCCTCACAGCACTGCAGGAACACTGCTCTACTCTGCTGAAGGATTGAAATCCACAGCCCCTACTTGTTTTTAAGAGGGTATAAAAAGCTGATGATAGCACGATCAGAATTACAAAAAAAGAAAAAAAAAAAGAGGAGAAAAAAAAAAGAAAAAATCAGCTACTTCATTAGCTTGTCTTTTAATCAAAACATGTAATCAGAAGGCCTAAGTAATGATTACCTCCTGCTCTCAGCCTGACTGGAGCAGGCTGTTCATGGGTTTCACTCCTGGCAGTGGCAGGGAAGGTGTCCCTTCCCCACACAGGTACGATCCCACACTATGCTCACTTCCCAGTCACCTGATTGATTCCAGAGGAGAGGACAGCAGCCAGCCACAGCCCAGGCACTCCGTGGCACTCCAGTAAACATGGGACCCACAGCAAGAGAGCCACTTTTTAGTAATGGCACCTTTATTAGCACAAGCACGCTCACAACTGTTAATGCGGTATTAATTATAGGGACTAGGAGATACCCAGCAAAAGACTAAAAATTGCCTTTGCTGGAGCACAATTCATTTAGATGATTTATGGAGTTCTTTATTGTTAGCGTCACAAGAGCTTTTTCAAAACAAGAGAAATCATTAAATCCCATAAAACACGGGCTCTCGCCGCCGTTAGCGGGTAATTGATATCCCTGCTCGTGCCATTTATATCCCTAAATGGAGCTGATAAAACAAAAATTAGTAAAGCGTGCTGACGGAGAGCAGCCTGCAGCATCCCGGAGGGAAGCAGGGGATGCGTCCCTCCTTCCCAGCAGGAATTCCTCCCCCCTTGCATGCCAGGACTCCGGGGAGCCCCGGTATGGCCAGAAATCAGGCTCAGCCCTGGGGAGCTGCTGGTGAGGGGGAGGCAGCAGGGAGGGGAGTTCATTTGCTTTTAGAAGGAGAACCTGATTAATATATACCACCCCCCCGCCCGCCCCGGTTTTCCCTCAGGGAATTTTTAACTACTTCTCTCTCCTTTTTAAAGGCAAATCTAAAAAAAAAAAAAAAAAAAAAGCTAAAGTTTTTTTTTTTGCAATTTTCTACGGTTTTGGGGGTTTTTTTTTTTTTTTAGGAATTTTTCTGGGGGAAAAAAAGGGGAG
>VXBC01007976.1:77659-173578 GCA_013399945.1 Ploceus nigricollis
TTATTTTTTATAGTGGTGGGTGGGGGGGGGGGGGGGAGGGGGTCACACATCACTAGGTATTTTCCCAGCACTTGATTATTTTATTTTCTCCCCCATTAATAAAACTACATAGATTGGCCTTGTCATTCTGGGTTTTAATTGAGCCTGCATTCAAAGGCAAAAGACCAGATGATCTTGGCAAGCTTCTGCAGCACCTCTGAGCTCATTTGTTCCCAGGACTGTGCTGCAGATTATTTTATTTTTTAAAAATTTATGATAAAATACCCAACAAGTATTTCTGCCAAGGCATGGTTCACATTTTTCTCCTTAAGAAACCTTTATATACATCTGAGCTCTGCTAACTCAGAAAGATAGCCTGCTGTTTTCACTCAGCCAAAAATTGCTGAACGTCAGAGATACAGCAGGAAGAACATTTTGCTGTTTCTGTCACTCCCAACAAAATCTCTAACATTTTGTTTTATTTAATGGCTTCACTTTTCATAAGATGATTCAAACCCCTATAGGGGACCTACATTAGTCTGCTGACATTTTTCTGCTGGTATAATTATTATGTCCTTCTGCAGTCTGCTTTTCATTTGCACAGAATTTCTCCCTGGCACAGAAGAGTTTAGTTAAAGATCTCAAAGTAGAGAACCAGAGAAGCCAGAAGGGCTCTTCAGCATAAGGTAGGGTGGAGGGCAACTTTTTTGGTATAACTGTGCATGTGCTGGGATGCCTGGCAGCAAATGCAACTGAGAAGAAAGAATATTCCTACAGTAAAAAAAAAAAATATTGGGGGTGATGGGAAAGGCATGTTTACCTCTCCTTTATACTCCACCAGGCAAAACATGTTGCATGTTTCAGCCACTTAGACTATAGCAGGAATGGGGATTTCTTACNTCATAACAATTTGGTTATTCCATTCAAAGGCCAACACTTACAGTTTTGTGTGCAAAACAAATAAGTTTTTTTGAGAAAGAAATAGACCCCACTGAGGTCTAAGAGTCTAATATAATTCTAATATATGGATGTACTGCTAAATACTTAGAGCCTGAGCTTTGGTGTTTTTAAGGACAATCACATCTCAACTCAGCTGTACTTTTAAGCCAAAGTTACAGCTGGCCCCTCAAACACATCTTGTTGCTAAGCAGGTGCAGATCTGAAATCAGAATAGAGCACTTGGGATATAAAGAAAGCAAATCCACCTCCTCAGATTTAAAGACAATATTGCCTTGGTAACAGGTAACACATGTGAAGTACGTGGTTAATTACGGCTTCCAGTTATAACAGCGACAAAACAGAAACGAAAATGAGAAGCACTGTAGCAAACATAGACAGCCCTTAATAGTCAGGTAGCTTAAAACACTCTCATATACACCATGAAGCAATTGAAGAGACAACTGTGCAGGTCAGGTGGAAACAATGAACAAAAGTCTGGAAAACTTAGTTAACCAGAGTGCTCTCAATAGGGCAAGAAAGGACTCTGAGAGCTCATGCCCTGCTCGCTGGTGAGTGAGGAGTAAGGGGATGAGAAGATGAAGTTATCTGAAGCTGTTTTAAAGGAAGAGTGCAACTGCATCCACAGTTTGAAATTCTGCACTGCCATTATGTACAAAGCTTACACAAAGCTGAAATGGACACAGATCCTGTCGCCAAACACCTTCCATCCTTCCTTCCCCACCAAGTGACTCTGACCTCGCCTGCCCCTTTTAGAAAAAGCATGAGATGTGAGCACATTATGGAGCTGGGAGAACTGAAACAGTCCTTTTAGCACAATAAGCAACCACTTTGACAGCAAGAAATGGAATATGGAAACAATCACATAAATAGCAGTAGATGAAACAGACCCAGCTTACACAGTGGAACGTGCAGCTCACTAAAACTAAAGGTTGAAGAAGAGGCCAGTGATAAATATACAAGTGTTAAAATCTGAATAATACTGCAATAAAAGCATTTGAAAATCTAAAAGGATGTATAACCTAAAGAAAGGAGGAACATCTGTCCCTAATGGTTGCATTGATGGATATTAGGTTTCCATTATATTCATAGCAGACAGATTTCTGACTCTCAATTAATTAACAAATAAGTAACTTTTCAAAGCTTCCTCTGATTGAAGGGGAAGCTTTGAAATAGAAAATATTTTCATTCATGATACACATTGCCTACCCCAAACCAGACGAGGTGGATTAATCTTTTTAAGAAGCTTTTCATTACAGAAAATGATGCACTTCCCTGTTTAGGGAAGTTTGTGTTTGGGTATTGAGTTGACACTTGGGACCAGTGGCACACAGCTATGGACTGAAGGGATTTTCCTGTATGTAAAGGACATACAGCACCAGGAACAGCACAGTCATTTGACACATGTCCACAACTAAATGTTCTAACCCAGCCTGGGCAAAGACCACTAAAGTCAAAGCAAAGCAGGCTCACAGTATCTAGACTCAAGCTGCTTTTGTTCTGATATATTCAATTACATGCCTTAATTCTTACAGATTTTGACTCAGTGCTTTTGTTGCTCTCCAAAAGGGATGATGAATACTTGCCAGAGCCTCAGAAATCTGCTCAGAACTCTTCAGTCTTTTGCAGAGGTCTCTGGTAGCCTATGATAGAAGACATGACCCATAATTCTGGGATTAAGCTAAAGTTGACCCAGTAGCCTACAGATGAAAGAGGATCAATCTATCCAGTCACACATCTTTTAAGACAGCCAGCAGGTTTTGGACATTTCCAGAGGCACAGTGATAAAATATCAGCCATATTCTCTTACTCTGAACTATTTATATAGCTCTACAGCAGAGCTTTTCAGTAGATGCAGAATCTAGTTATTGATCACTTGTAATACTTAATTCAATTCTGAGAGGAAATGGCCTACATTTCATAGATACATTTCATTAAAAGACTATTTACTCATTTTGCATTTTGTAAATGCTTTAGCAGAGAGATATCACTGCCAGCTCACAGGATAGTATGATGAATTGGAAGATTTGTTACCAGTCTCCAACAAAATGTGAGGAAAATTATGTTAGTACACTATGATCTCCTAAAGTAATTAATAGAATCACAGAAAAATGGACTCAGAAGGGTCATCAAGTGTATCTCCTTGCCTTAAGGAAGGCTCAAATAAACTTACATTGCACCAGATAAACGTTTGTCTAATTAAAGATCTCTAATGACACTTTACAGACCACCTCAGAAAAATCTGCATCATTACACAGTTTGCAGATAATTTTTTTTATTCTCTAGTCTGAATCTTTTTTGCTGCAGTTGATGCTCCGTGCAATCTGCCCTATCACCTGCAATACAGAAAACAACTTAGACCCTTCTATCCTGCAAGATCCTTAAAGTTTTCAGAACCTGTGTATTATTCCTCCATCAACTTTCCCTGCCTCCATCCTCTAAGCTCTGGTTTGTTTCAATCAGTCAGTCATTGTACATCTTGTTCTTGAGGCTCTGGTCACTCCTGCTGCTGGTACAGATCCTGCTCCAAGTTCAGTACCCAAAATTAAACAGTAGGTATTGAGCCAAGCTTTTACCAGGGCAATTACTTGTACCCAGAAGAGTTAACTGTAAATCTTGCACATCAAAATTGGCTTGCTCAGTTCATGACCCAACATAACTCCTACCTCTGTCTTTGGAGACGAGTTGTCCCCCATTTTGAGGTGAACTTTTGCTAAGGTCTCTGAGTGCATTAATCCAGCTGGTCTTGCACTCCATTAAGCACAACTCCAGCATTTCCCTAACTGCCTTGTGAGAATGACAGGGCTTTGCTGAGGCCAGGCTGTTTTCATGGCAATCTCTAACTCCTACAGCTTCTTACCTGTCCACAAAAGAAGCTGCTCGGTTGTAAAAGAAAATTAGACTCATTCAATGTGATGTGCTCTCAGTAAACCCACACCAGCACTTATGTATTTCTCTGCAATGGTAGAGTTACTTCAGAGTATTTTAATTATTTCTTTCCCTTTTTTTCTTTTTTTGACAATTGAGGCTGAGCTGCATCATTTCTGAAGACAGACACTGCATTTGGGTTTTTGTCTGTTTTCTAGTCTGTTTTCATCCACCTTCTGCTAGCTTGTTAGACCTGATGACTAATGGCTCCACATCTCTACAGACCATTTGTCTGCTGTCCTTGATAGAAGTTAAACAGCCCCATCTGATCCAAGAAGTTCTAATATCTTTAATCTATTAAACTCCTTTTGCCTGTCCCCCTCCCTCTTTTTCCCAAGATTGCATCTGCCAAATGATGGAGTTCAAAGTAACACACTCTTTTTTTTGCCTGACCTTTCCAAATAAGATTTATCTCTTTTCTATCAATATTCCAGCGTATTTCATCAAGGATCTACTACAGTAAGTCAAATACTTGGTACATATTAAAAATTCTGGGGATAGATCTTGTGCAGGCTGCTAAATCAGATATTCAGGCACTAACACAGGATGTGCTTCAGCAAATGTAGAATGGAAAGAGAGGAGCTGAAAAGGTTTGGGAATAAAAGAAAAAAAATGCATCTTTAACTACAGTCAAGAAGAAAACCTGCATAAAGTTTCAGACAGAACTGGGTACCATGGAATGGAGCCTTCATGGACACACTGTAACATCCAGTTAAGGCCATACTGTTGTTCAAACTTCTGATCTTGCTTTAATTTTCTGGGCAAGCCATCTTTCAAACTCTACACTGGACATTTTTTGAATAATTTATGATGAATAACTGCCTATTTAATAGTTTTGGTACGGAGCTTGTTAGTGAAAATAAATTTGCTTTTAAGCTCTAGCCTTCATTCACAAAAGCAACAATAAATATTTTATTCATACACCTATGTTTTTAAGCTTAGCCTGAAGATAATAATGCTTAAGATCTTGACCTGCACTTCACAGATTCACACAGGATTAAGATCCTTTTGTTGCCACACAAGCCTTCTATATTTTATGACTTTTCCTATTTTAATAGTGTAGCTGTATAAAGTGCCTTGGGACTTAGTAAAAAATTCTATCAACATTCATGCTATTAAAAGCATTATGAGTTACTGTAAAATTGATTTTCATTGCTGTTATCTCTCTTTAAAAGTTTAAATGAATCATATTCCCAGGTTCAGAGTGAGTGGGGCATCAGGTCTAGAAAGTTGTGATAGATCAAGTAGAAGGCTATAGCAGCCACAACTGAGGAATTAATAAAATAGAACAGGGTGAGTTGGAAGGGACTTTTAAGAGTCATCCAGTCCAATCCCCTGACATGGACACCTTCCACCATCCCAGGTTGCTCCAAGCCCCATCCAACCTGGCCTTGGACATTTCCAGGGATGCAGCAGCCCCAGCCTCTCTGGGAAACGTTCCAGTGTTATACCATTGTAAAAAATTTCTTTTTACCTAATTTGAAATGACTTCCCTTCAGTTTAAAACCATTCCTGTTGTTCTATAGCAAGACCCTCTTTTTCCCTCCACTTTCCTTAAAGGGAGAGAAGAGCAAGTGGCAGCCCCCCTGTTCAGAGAGAAGTGCTCATGGGTCCATGCAGGGATGAGTTTATAACCTTTGTCCCTTTTGTAACCTGTATTACAGAATATTATGGCATGTAAAGTCTCATAAAAATCTACCACCATCTACGTGTTCTGGTTTTGCTGCAATTGGGCTTCTGGAAAAAAAGAAAAAGTCAAGGGATTTTATGCTAAATATATTACTGCCATCAAGCTGGTGTATAATGGAAAACATCCCTCTTCACAAAACTCACCAGCATAACAAGAGCCAGCGTGAGCTTCCCCAGCAAATGACTCTGCACATTACAAGGAGGTCCAAAAGTCTTTGCTTTTTTTCCTCTGGCTTTACAGAGAAGGAAACTGAGATGAAAACTTTTTTCAGACTTTATATGGATGGTGTCATAGCAGCTATGAGGAAGGAAGATTTTGTGAAGAAAATAAACTTGCAAGATTGGAGGTCATGTCCTGACAAATGTGTAGGGAGGGGAACTGCCTACAGTTCATGAAACATCGGCACACGTATATCAAAGAGGAAGTTAATTCCATAAATACATTCTAAAGTCACTGCATCTGAACACTTAATTTACTTCTATGTTCAGCCACAATTTATTTATAATCTTTATAAATATGAGGCATTGGGGAAAGCAGGTCACCATAAATTATTATTCAATCTATAACCACATCAAAAAGTAGATTAACATAGATTCTTAGCTTTAGATGTCTTTGACATTAGTTACCTCAGCAATTCGATGTATTTGTGGGCTATCAACTGTTTTCCCTGAATTTTTTATTTTTCAAGAGAAATGGTAATTGACAGGAGCTTAACAGAGGAAAGCATCTCCTTTATAATAGAAGTACCAGCAAGGGGGATGGAGTTATTAAAGCCAGCTTTAATTTGTTTGATATCTGGAATCAAAGAAATAAAGCATAGCCTACAATCCATGGCTGTTTCTGTTACAGTAGCAAAGCTGTACTTTTCCATTTGGAAAGTAATTGTGATATGGTTTCTTGCAAGATTTAAAGTCTATTCTCTGCCAAAAGGCCCAATGTTCCTTCCACTGAAGTCAAAGGAAAAACTAAAAAAAGCTGCCATTGTTTCTATATAGTCTCTTTATCCATGGCATCAGAGATGAAAGAAAGAAGAAAAACACGCCACCTTTTCAATGCTTGGTGCTATGAAGTATTTTCAAACACTAAACATTATCCAGCCATTTTCGGTTGCTGCATTTCTAAGGCTCAATCTTTATTCCGCACGTGAAATAACCTCACCTTAAAACCTGTCTCAGAAACAGCCTCTACTGACACACTGCTCCCAAGGGCTTTTGTTCCAGAGGGAAAGCATATGCTGCTAACCACGAACCCAAGCTGATTAATACACAGTCTCTCCTGATCTGAGCATGCAACTATTGCTCTATGTTTCACAGCAAAAGACAAAGTTGAAACCATGTCAGGAAGATGTTTTCATTATGTCAGCTCTTGCAGTAATGTGTTTTTCCAGCCAGCAGAAGCCAAGGGAGACAACTTCTTTTCAGGGATACCAGACAAGCATGTGGAATTACCTCTCCATTGGTGAAGCCTTCTCTTTGCATGTGTTTGGCCAATTTCCTTGCCTTTTAAATAATCTGCAATTGGAGATGAAGGTCAACAAATTTCCAAGGCCTATGCCCATTTCTCTCCAGCACATTCAATTCATAACTATGCAAGTGGTTTCATACGCCCAAAACCCTTGCCTGCTGTTTTCAACTGTTTCATTCAGGATAATAAAAGTTTTTACTTCTTCCTATAAACCTTGTATGTAAAAAAATATTGGAAGATGAGAGTCAGAACTTTGACTTGCCATCCTTCCTTCAGCAGATGATTTATATTCAGGAAGTTCATGCATTTTTAATAATATAGTTCAAATGTTAGTCAGAAAACAGAATAGGATTTCCCCTTTCTCTTAAGATTTTCCCATGTATATTTCACCTAGTTTTCAGGAGACTTGCACAGAAATTTGTAATCTCCTTGCATTGATTGTCTGTGAAGAAATCATTCCTCAAAATCCATTCCACAAACCCTTTAAACCCAGGATCTTTCCCAAATCAAGAACGATTAAGTTTATTTTTATACTAATGAGTGGCTAATCCTCAAAGAAGAAAGATATGGTCTGGATGGATCTCCTGAAATCATGAATTATATTTCAGCAGCTTGATATGAAAATTCCAGATATGTCTCCAAGCACTAGTCTTCTTGAGGGAATACAGACTAGAAACACAACTTTCACACCCACTGAAGCACAACTTTCTTGACCTTCTGTTCCTGGTTTTAAACTTCGGCATGCAAAAAGTACAAAAACACAGAAAGAACTATGAGCTTCTCACAAAGGCATGGACAATGAGGAAAAAAATCGAATACTGAAGCCGAAATCCAGTCTCTACAACCACTGCAATGTTCAGTGTGATCATGCTATTCTTGAGAAAGCCATTTCACGAGGAACTGTGAAATGTTCTAAGACACAAAAGCATACCATAAGATGTCCATCTTTTGCTGCTGCTGGAAGAGGCATTTCACTTCCCCAACATCAAAGGATTGTTTCACAATCAATTCCCATTTCTCCTTATCTTCCTCCTTTTTGTTGCCAGTAAAGCCCTGCTATCATATTTTCAGAGCCTGCTTTGAGAACACATGCTCCTTATTGGCCAGACTTTTTAAACAAGAAGGAAGATGGCAGAGAAACGTAGCACTGCTTAAAGCATGGGATGCTATGGAAAGAAGTGCACAAGAATTCATCTTCAGCCAATGGAGAAGAAACCTTCATTTTATTACTAAAAAATTCCTGCACGAAATCCATGATGACTGTTACATCTAAAAAGTTAAAATAACCTCTCTTTACCTGAAAGAGAATTGGTAACTCAACAAATATTTTTGAATGACAACATGCCCACTTAATTATTTTCTGCATGACTTCTGGCCAATTACTCCATTCTGTCTTTCCTGCTGGTCCACCCAGAGTGAGAGGAAATGCCTCCACAAGATTTTTCACCTGCTGGAGAGCCTTTCATGAGGATTCCTCAGAATAATGGAATCAATTTTCAGAATAGATTTTGAACAAAAACCTAGACCTTTTTGGTGCTTGATTCATCTGCATCCATGACTGAAATACTCCACCATCAATTACAAACCAAACACTTCAATAAGAACACTTAACCATTAATTAATTACTGATATAGAAATACTATCCTTTCAGCACTGGAGAGAGAATACAAGTACAGAAGCATAAAGATAAATCACACAGCTGGCTGGGTAACTTAGGTAAAAATAGAGGATATTCGTGTTCTGCTGATAAACTCACTGAAATGAACTTTTAAGGTGTTTAAGCTTATGAAATTTATGACATCAAAGGCAAAATATAACAACTCCAAGGAAAGTAAATAAGAGGAACTGACAAAGCTTTTTTACAATTCATATTAATTCTAGATAGCACAAAACCAGATTCATTATGGAGGCTCAGAGTACAAACAGATATAGATGTCTGTAAGAAAGAATCTTTCCCAGGATGCCTAAACAGACAGGCCACTGAATAAAAATACAAAGCAAGAGGTGTGATACACATTCTGTACTGAAATCCATTACAGTTGCATATATATTTCAGTGACAGACACAAAAAAAAGACAGAATGGAGAAAAGCACAAACCTACAAATCATGTAGGTATTATTGAATTAGTCTGAGAACTCAAAGCAGGGAAATGAAGCTAAAAAAAACCTAAAATCCTCTTGGTTTTGTCCTTTCAGTATCACCACAGTCCATAAGGAACAGCAAACAGACCAACAGACATCTCCATTTTTATTTTAAACTCTAACACACCAGGTACTACTGCTTTCCATCAGCAAAATAAAGATGAATTTACAAGCCCCCTGTCCTTACTGTTCAAATCTGACCCTTTTTCTTCTTCAGGTATATACACACATGGACTCCTATCCAACCTCAAGTCACAGATAAATTAAAAGCAATTACATGTCTGTTCTTTGGGGGAGAAAATAAAATCAACAACAACAAAACCCCTACACCCCTCCCTAAAAATGAAAATAGAACAAAACTAAACAAAAGGAGTTCAGATTATTTAAGCACAGAGACCTGGCCCTGGATGTTTTTTTCAAGTAAAGCTTCTGCTGTGACAAGTGGCTCTTCTGCAGCAGCCTGATCTCTTTATGGCTCAGTTGCAACCCCACACACCAGCCCTGGAGAGGGAGGACTTACTGTTTCAGTGGCAGGAACAGCCCCCAGAAACACGATACAATCACAATCCCAAGAAACATTGTTCTTCAGAGACACACTTTTCCCTTCACTTCTACCTTCTGTGGCTGGAAACCATAATTTGTTGTTGCCTTGTATTAGAAGAATTAATTTCCTTCTTGGCACAGAATCAGTTGTTCTGTCCAGAAGGAGGGAGATGGATTCCTCCCGTGCCCTTTACTGACTACAGCCACCAACTTACCCCAACTCTGGACCTAACGAAGTCAGAGGATGTACAAACACAAGTTAAAAGGAATCTGCAAGGGCATTTTTTTTCCCCTTCTCCAAGTTTTCTGCACTGCAATCACAGCCTTATTTTTTTAAGAGTTAGAAATTAAATCTAATAGCAGTGTATCTGCATATCATTTGACAGATGTGTGTGAAGGAAATGCAACACACATATTTTAAAAGTCAATTTTTTTTTAACTTTTGATCAGAATTCCTAATCCTCAGAATTAATCCTATCTGTATATGCATCTAAATACCAACTGAGAGCTGTGACATAGCAATGTCCATCCTTCATCTCAGAAATCATGGATAGGAATTTAGCACATAGGCTAAATTCCAGATTTTTTCCACCCTTACTGCCACTCATCCACTGGGCTCCCACAACATCATTCAGCCAGACAATGGGAAATAGTAGCCTGTCTAACATTATTTAAATAACGTTTCATAAACCTGTAATCCTCATTGAAATAAAAAAGGGAGGAAAAAAGGAAGACAGGAAAACAGCATCTCAAGGTTTTGGTGAAACCAGGAATACCACCTGAATCTTCAGCCCTCCAGTCTGTACTTCTGCAATGTATTTCAGTTTTGCCACGCAGCCCACCTGAGTCATACTAAACCCAGAATTTCTTCAAACTAAGACTAGACCTAAGGAGCTGTGATGAAGTCTTATTGAATATGATTCAACTTCAATAAGCTTCTGGTTAATGGCTCAAAAATGAGCAGCACAAATCAAGCCTCTGTTTTATGCTATGCTATGAGTTATATACTCCTGATCATACAAAGGCAATTCTACACATTTTTTTTGTGGCAAAACTGTTTGACATATTTGGTGTTTTAATATTGTTTCAATGTCCTGGTGAGAACAAGAAATTCTATGGGTATACTAGAGCACCTCATTCTCACTCAAATCTCTCCTTCCTCCTAGATTTTTTGCTTTCTACAGCATAACTCCACTGATGCTGTTCCTGGATATCTGTGTCTATGTCCAGAAACATATGAGGAAAAAAAAAGAGACGAGATGCTGTTTGTAAGAGATAAGGCTCTGATTTCAGACTTGCTTTCAGTTTTAATAGAGATTTGGCTCCACTCCATGTGTTTTAACCACGAAGAACTGTATCTTCCCATTAACACGCACAACAGCTTTTAATGAACATGTAATGGCCGATATGGTACCCAGCTACAAGACTTCTCAGTATTATATTGCATACGTGACTGTTCATTGCTAATGCAATCCATCTGGGTCCTGGGAGGCAAATGTGACTGAAAACAATTGTTTACTACTTTTATTTGAACTGATTTCAAATGAATTTTTGCATATGGAAATGGTAGGTCATGTCAAAAGGGACTTTGACAGAGGAATAAGCGCTGCACCTAAAACCAGACTTTGATCCATGGCACAGAAAACATCTCCAACAATTTCTTAGTGCAATGACAGTGAAATAATGAGAATGAAATCCAGACTGAGCATCATTCAGTATGTTGTTTAACTCCAAGTACTTAAACAGTTGCTTGTGAACCAATTTATTCATTATCTATTATGGATAGAGTTGGAAGCAGTGAGATAGGTCTGTAAATAATAAGCTGAGTGGGTTTGCTTTCTCTCTCTCTTATATGGCAGGATAACATTTGCTTTCTACTACTCTGATGGAGAAGTTCCAAGATGCAGTGATAAATTGAGCATATAGGTGATAGGGCCCTGGTATTACATGAGCAGCCAGTTGAAAAATTTTTGGAGATACCCCAGCAACACATCCCATCAGAACCTGCTGCTGCCATTTCTACATTTGCATAAGCCAGGCTGTCTCACAAACTGCTGCTCCTGTTCCTACAGTTTTCCCAAGCCAAACTCCTTCAATCTGTTGCAGTTTTGAAGGCCAAACCCCTTCAATCTGTTGATGCTGTTTCCAAGTGTGGCTGATGCTCCAGCAGTTGTCCAAGCCAAGCTCTGGAGTTTATTCTTAGCTTGCTCAGCTCTGCTCTTGGCTAGATTTAGGCACCTAACAAGAACCCTAAAGTAGAGCCTACTCACCTCACACTCCTCTTTATCAAACTGGAAGGAAGGGCCAGCCCTAAAGGTTTATTCAATCTCAAATAAGTGGAACTAGTGAGGTATCCAAAGGAGCAGGATGAATCAGGTGCCAGGCTCTCCATGAGGCTCCACAAAGGATTGTCTCTTTCCTATTGAACCACATAACCAAAATGGAGAAACAATTCTCATAAGATGCATTTATAATCATTCATTTACATAATACATTTATTACTTTTGACATTCCAGTTGAATCTCTGCCATGGGAGGATGCAGCTCTGTGGCCCAGTGTTCCACACAATCCCTACTGCATCCCATAGGACAGGTAGGGGTACCATACACCCCTGTGCATTCCACAGTCACATCTATTCCCTAGCAGTGCTTTTGCAAATGTCATTAGCCTCATTCAAAGGTTTTGTTTCCTTGCTGACTTGCCCCTATAGAAACAGCAAAGGCGGTACCCGAAAAGAAGCCTTCCAGCAGCCCTTTTTCCTTCATAGTTAAGCAAGACATGGGACAAAGAAGGGAAATGTGTGTTGTACCTGGGCTGGGATGATTTTACAGTGGTTACTCTGTTTCCCTTGCCAGTTCTAGATTTAAAGCTGCCACAGGCCTAGTGCCCGTGACAAGCATGCCTCCCGCCTTGAGCTAGGAAAGGCCTGCCTGGCCTAGTCTGCAGTAAGTTTACATCTGTAACATAAACCATGCAGCAAGAGGCAAATGTCCCTCGGGCAGGATTATATTTTATAATTGCAGCTGTGTCAGGTGAACAAACCACAGTGGTTAAACTGACTGCCCCTGTCCACCTCTGCTGCACCTCAGCACCTGGGGAGAGGGGGGCATGGGTCAGCCAGGGAGCAGCTGCCACAGGAATGAGACATCTTCCCCCTCCATCTTTACTTGCTGGATTCTACAGGCAAAATTATTTCATTCTGCATCTTGATAAGCACATGTCACAGTTGAACAAGGATTCATATATCCCCTACCAGCACGTTGCCATTTCTGTCTGCAGAGTGTGTTTATTACAGCTGCTGCTTGTTACCCTCGGCGATGAGCTTTGGTGCTGCTGCTGATTTCACAAGGCTACACAATCAATGTAAACACCTCAAAACTTAAAAGAGTTATAATTAAAAAGGAATATGTCGATTCATGATGGTCTGCTGAAACATTGGTTACACAGCTTGAAAATAATACAAGTAAATCGGCATAGAATCAAACTAAAAATATTCCACCCGAAGTACTGTTGAGCCTAACAGCAGGTATGGCTTTAATAGAGTCAGTCTCTGTGCTTGTTTTGAAATATATCTCCTCTTGTCATCCTTGGTTTTAAGTGTCAAAAACATATGTAGGAACTCAGCAAAGACAGGACTGGGCCTTGAACTAATTTTTATTTTTTTAAATTCTCTTCCCCACCCCCAACCCTTAAAACACAAGGCAGTTATAAATACTGCTACAGATGTGAGAAAACAATAGCATTTTTTTGTTGTAAATGTTGAAATTTTTTTTATCAAACCACCAGACCTAGCATTTTTTATCTTCACAAAGCTTTAGAAACAATACTCAGTAACAATCAATAGTTATTGCACAGCCCATGAATACTAAAGACAGCAAATAACATTTACTTTGCTTTCATGTTTGAGGTTTTTTCCCTAAAAAGTTGTTCTTTGCAAAGTTGCAATCATCTACCAGGCTACAACAATTGCCTGGTTCTATAACTTTATCCGTCATGTGCTCCAAGGTACACTTGGGAACCAAGCCTGCAACTCTTTATCTTCTATATCAGTCACCAGTTGAAAAGGATGACTACTTAGAAATCTGTTTTTCTTAAATCTGGTTTGCTCTGTTGTACCCATTTTCAACATGCACACCCAAGTCTTAAAACAATAAAAAAAATATATAAATACACAAAATTTCTACTGGAATAAAATCTTCCCCAAGTTTTCTTCAGATTCCTGTACACCATTCAAGTAAGATATTGAATTTTCTGTATGAATAAGTATATCCTGATACAACATTTAATAAATATTCATTTTTATTCATGAAGAACATGTTTAATCCCCTGAAGACTAAATGCACTGTGTAACAGAGAAACCAGAGCGGATCCTAAGGCATGCAGCACATTAACCTGTACCCACATTCTGAACAGTTAATACTCAGAAAAGCAGCGAGTGCTCCTAAGGACTGGAAGTAGTTTGATGCAAATGCAAAATACATATGTAAAAACACTGCTAGTATAACTGCAAATTAATTTATGTTGGGAGGATCAGAATGCTAAACACCTTTATTGGTGACAAATGATGTTTTTTCTATTCTCTGAGAGTGTATTATATGTCTCTTGTCAAGTTGTTGCTGAGATACCACGTTATCCAAGCACTTAAATTGTGATTTATAAAAGAAAAAGAAGACTACTGCATATATTATCAGGGATTGTCTACCCACTGCTTTGCTACTTGCACCTATTGTTTACTAGCACAAGCAGGTACTGAGGCTGCCAAAATGTCAGGGGCTGTATTTACTCCTAGAGTTAGTAACTCAAATAATAACAACTGCCTGGTTTAATTCTGCATAAGAGTTGAGTAACTTCAGTACATGCAGTCTCACTTATTCAAATAATGGGGGTTTTTTAGAAGAAAAATCCAGATGACATCCCTGCAAAATGCTCAAAACACTCGGAAAGTTAATTAGTACAACAACAATAGAATAGGGATCACACAGCCTCATTAAAAGAGAATATTTTGATTAAAAAAAAAAAAAACTTCCACAAGCCAACAGCCGTGAAGTTATAAGCAGCAAACTGTCAGCCAATATACCAAAATCAGAAATTTAAAGAAAACCAACAAACCAAAGCTTAAAAAAAGCCCAAAACAAAACAGAAAGCCATCACCAAAGCTTTCCAAGACCCTCCTTTTTTCTTCCTTTTAGATTCACACAAGCTTTCTAGATGGACAATACCCCTAAAACCAACCAAATATATGATCCATTTTGCATCAGTCTCAGGAGCTGCAGTGACAACACTTCTTCTAGAGGGGAAATTTGCCATATTTATCACATAGACCTCTGTCCACTATGTTTCCTATCAATTAAGTTGTAGAGCATGTGAAATTTAACCTACACAGGTAATGATCGTTAGATGTGTCTAAAAAAAAGGACAAAGGCATTCCCTCACAAGTATCAGTAGCACATTTGCACATAATCAGTGGTTACAATTAGATAGGAAGGCAGTTCATCATTTTAGGAACAAAAATACCATTAAAAAGAAAATAAATCTAGCAGAGAAAGTACCTGAGCAATATAATCTGCTAACAAGTGATCTTAGTGCCTTGGGCAGTCTTGAACAACAAGAGCTGAACTGCTGACTAACCACGATCAATAATACATCAACAAAGACATGGTAGATCTTTAAAATCCATAGTGCTTATTTGAATGGGGTTTTAGGGTCATGAAAAGCAACATGACCCAAATTGTATTTACTTCTCTCTGAATTAATCTGAAAATTACTTCAATACATACAGACTTCATTTTTACCGTTTTGGGCCATTAAGTGGGATATTATAAAAATCACGTTAGATAATTGTATCTTTTGTTGTTATTACACACACCACATAATTGTATCTTTTGTTGTTATTATACACACCCCATGTTTTTAGGGCTCTTTGGAGGTGTATTTCATTTTACTGGATAAGCATAGAGCATCTTCATACTTCTGGAGAAGCATAGAGTGGTTTGTGTTGGAAGGGGCCTTTACAAGTCATGTATGCAATGAGCAGGGGCATCTTCCATTAGAGCAAGTTGCCCAGACCCCCATCCAAAGCAGCCTTGAATCTTTCAAGGGATGGGGCAGCCACAGTTTCTCTGGGCAACCTGTGTCAGTGCCTCACCATCCTCATTCTAAAGAATTTCTTTATGTGTGGGCTGAAAGTGTACACTGACAGCTCACGTGCAGCTTTTCACCCACAGGTCCTTCTCTGTGAGGCTTCTCTCAATCCCATCATCCCACATCTTGTATCGATACCAGGGATTGATTGCCCCGACCCAGGTGCAGCACCTTGCCTTTGGCTTTGTTAAACTGCATGAGTTTCACACAGGCCTGCTCCTGGAGCTTGCCCAGGTCCCTCCAGATGGCATCCTGTCCCTCAGGTGTGCCAACCACACCACTCAGCTTGGTGTCACCTGCATCTTGCTGAGCGTGCACTCACTGTCAGTGTCACTGGTGGGGGTACTAAACAGTGCTGGTAGAGATCTGAGGCACACCACACACCACTGATCCCCAGCACAGCACTGAGCCACTGAACCCTCTGGATTCAACCATCCAACCCAACAGTCCTCCCATCAAATTCCTGTCTGTCTCATTTAGGTTGTTGTGGGTACCATGTCAAAGGCCTTCCCAAAGCCCAGACAGATGGCACCTGCAGCTCTTCCCTTGTCCATTGACTCCATCCCAGCAATCCACAAGTTCAGGCAGGCAAGACCTGCCCTCGGTGGAGCTGTGCTGGCTGTGTCTAATCGTGCTCCCTGTCCTCCATGTGCCTCAGCACAGCTCCCAGGAATACAGCCATCAAAAATCACTCTGTTTTGCTGAAATTTTTTGTCACTATAAAATGACATGGCTTGAATGTTTTCAAACTCGAATCACTAAAATAAGGAGTGTCATGTGAGTCTAAAGGCCTGGTAGCAACTCCTGCTCATCCTCTTGCTCAAAGGCTATTACACTGTAGTCCTTCAAAAAGACAGCAAAGGAGATGAGTCTAAAATGACTGTGTCTAAATAAAAGAGGAGTTTTGACAGAGTTAAACTCCTTTTAATACACCTGAAAAGTCATGCCTCTCTCAAGTCCCAAGTATTTTCTGCTATCATTCACTCCAACAGGAGGCATTAGGACTTAGCAGGATCCAGCTTATAGTTCTAACAGCAAGAGGCATATCAAGAGCATATCACTCTCCATCACCAGGATTTTGAAATGCTGAGCATTTTTTAATACAGCACCCCAGGTGTTTGCTGCTTAAAACATACTCTACATGAGCATCTGCAGATGGCATGTCAACAGGGAGCCATCGAGATTCAAAAGCACTAACATTCTCTTTGGGACCCCTCACTGGGGCCCTAAACAAAAAAAAAAAAAACACCCATCACAACAAACACAACACCAGGAGGGAGTAGGGAAAAAAATCAAAGAGAAAGAAAAATGTCAATATAAAACGTTCTCATGTCCAGCAAATGCACAACCTTGTCCTGCAGTCCTTGTTAAAGTAAATCACCGCAATGAAAATAAACAAGAGATTCAGGCAGTGTGTGCACAGGTAGTGTTCACCCTGGATAACTCAATCATGAATAATTCAGTCTAAGCTATGCTCAAGTAAGACCATTACTAACTGTTTTCATGTATGAAGGATCGATTTTCTTTCACAATGAAAGGAGGCTCAGGTCGCAGTACTCCTAAAATGAGGCTGCAGCACACGCTGGTTTTTTGATCAAAGGATGGTGCAGGTGATGTACCTGCTTTGCCTCATACCACACTGGAGGTTGGGGATGTGAATCTGCTCCATTGCAGTGCTGCACACTTATGTAATATATAACAAAATCATCTAAGCATGGGCTAAGAAGGAAAGTAAGCTGCAAGGAAAAATGATACAATTGTTTCTGCTCCTGTAACATTTAGAGGCTCTAATTCCAGACAGAGGTTGTCTAGCCTACAAACAGCACTGATATGACCAAAAGTATCAAATAGTCAATAATTGTCAGTAATTTATACACAGGTTGCACAGCCAGGAGGCACATGATGAATAAATGGCACAAAAATGGAGGTGTCTGTGTGAGCAGAACACGAATTCTATTTGACAGACATATGTAAAGCACTGCCTACAGAAAGGTTTATATTCAGAGATTTACAAGAACACACACAGAACTAGAGTGTATAGATTACGCTGTCTTTCTGAGATAAAGAAACTTTAAGGAAAGCTGGGTTTTGTCATCTCTAGATAAGGGTCTTCTTGATATAACTGCAAAGTAAGCATCAACAGCAGATTTTGATTCTCATTTGTCACTCAAAAACACTGAGGAAGAAAAACAGCTCAAAGAATATGAAAGATTAAAATAAATTAGGTGCTCATTTTCCATGATAACCTAACACAGCCATTTAATAGGATGAAAACATTTCAAATCTAGGACTATTACACTCTACTGTGACACTCTAGACAATAAAAGATATCCTACCCACAGTCATCATCACCACTTAATTTAATAACAATCTAAAATTAAGAGCAACTGACTCTCTAAATACTTGAAGAAGATTAGGAGAATGAACCATGATGGAAGAAATCACTTGCTTGAAAGCTGTTTTAAAATTCTTTGCATTATTACAGTTTACTTCCAAGAATGGAATTTTACTTCATGAAAGATTATCCATGAAGTAATTTTTTATATTTGCAGCTGTCCTGTGGCCACATATTCCTATTAAAAAGTAATGAAAGCAAGCTATAAGTACTTTTTGCAACTGCTCATAAAACTTTGAATTCTTGCATGTTAAAATGCATAACATTCTCAAAGCAGATCAAGATGAACCTGAAATAATTAGACAGTGAACAACAATTGTTGCAAATTAAATTAATTATGCCCTTTAGCCAACTGTTTTACACAGGATACTCTCCACCACAGAGAACCACCAGCTTATGAGAACTGTCTTCCCTAATTTCAGCATTATGATTGAGATATGCCATAAAGACTAGACGTGGTTTATTGTTGCATGTAAACACCTAATTGCACAAGAAGTTAATGAGAAGTCTAAAGGAAGCACTCAGGTTTTTAAGAGGAAAAATGATGCTTTCTCACCAGCTTCTCTCCTTGTTAATGATACTAAAACTCCAATTTTGCTAAGCATGAAGAAACCAAGTTTGATTCAGTCCTAATAACAGATAACTTACAGAAGTAAAGAAACCAGCTGAGAGATTCCTGTAAGCTTCAATAGGCTTTGGATCAAGCACATGGCAATTTTGCTTTTGTTTTTCTAATTAAACTTGATTACACTAACCCTCCTACACTGAGCAAACAGTTGGAATGTAGATATGACCGGCAGCACTATTTAACCTGCTGGGATGGTGTTATTTCATGAGCTAAAATTACACAGTTTGGCAACAGAGGTGGACTATCTACCTGAGTGCACACTGAAAAGTACTTTTTGTGTTGCATATCATTCAAGCTGAATATGCACAGAAATATTTCAGTAAACTTTGACAGTTCAAATTCTTCTTAATAGTTGTAAAGAAAAAAGAATGGGTAACATGCCATTTCTCAGTATCTTTCTCATATTTTTCCTGCTATTTCACTAGGGGAAACAAACAAATAGTAAATCATAGCCAGAAAGAACAAATTTTTGACATTTCTTTTCATACCTTACACATAGTTACAGCTTTGCGACGTGTTGGGGATTTTTTTTATGAATGAAAATATATTTAATATGAAGTACTGGAAAATTTAGATTTCATTTTTATTCTATTGCAGGCATAACTGTGATGGTGTGAAACAGGCATAAATTAAGTAATACATACTAAGCAACACACTAAAATACATTTAATTACAATCAGTCAGTACCTGTCTTCTCTTTGGCTGCTAAAACAGCAGATTTGCTGTCCTGCCTGTACTCTGGGCAAAAATTTTACATCAAAAGCTCCTTAACAAAACTAAATATTATCATTTCACTTATTTGATGTGAATATAATATGTGTATTTGCATGTTAATTCAGTGACAAGTTTCTTGTCTCTGAACTGAATAGGAACTATGAGCAGGTTTCTATGTACATATTGCAACATTTCTTTATTTCTATATAGACCATTTCTTGATTAAAAAAAATCAAAATATGAGAATTTTGGTTTTGTCATTTAGCTGTTCCTTAAGGTCTATCCCTCCAATTTCAACAGTGTAATTCAGCTTCTCTGCTGCTGAAAGGGACAGGTCTTGTTCCCCACCTTCCTTTCATGCTCACCATGCTCAGCCCACACCTTGCCCAGCACTGGCACCATTTGGTTTTCTCAATTCCATTCACAAATCCAGCCCAAAATTTATCCATCTTTTTCTAAGGGTTTCTTTTTTTTTTTTTTTTCCCTTGGCCTAGTAAGTTGAGCTGGCTCAAGGATAGGTAGAGATAAAAGCTACAGCTGACACCAGCTGTGCTGATAAGCCCAGAGAGCAAGGGTGGAAGAATGAGGACAGAGGAGAAAATGGAATCTTCTCTTAGCTCGAGCTCATGCTCAAAAATGAAATGTCATTGATGGAAAACCAAGTTAAAGAGCATTAAGAAGAATTCCAGCTCAAGCCAGACTAAAAGCCAAAGTCAAACACAGGGAGCTTGGGGATTCTGTCCTGCCCTGGATCTGTGGAGGGTGGAAAGTGTCAGCTGACACTGGGGGTAAAGACAACCACACTCCCCCACAGTGGAAGGTACAGGCAGCCCCTGAGCTGCTCTGGTTGCTGCTGCTCCAGGGCCATAGAAATGGCAGCAGCCTTAGACAGGTGATAAATTTACGATGGGCAGGGGAGTTTGAAACGGCATTTCAAATTGTGAAATTGCATTTCATGCTCTTGATTAGGATTTTTAATTTTAAACCTTAGGTGCATTTTGAAGTTGCCAAACAGTACTGTGGACAGCTATTTTCAAGGCACATACTGTCTTTTGCTTTGAAAACAACTTAGAGTGGATGATGAAAAGCACTAAGGCACTTTTTCAATAAGATATCCCAAGAAAATAGATATTTTTAAGCAACAGGAAAGCTTCAATATGATAAATACATGTGCATTTGCAAATCCTTCCCTGGAGGACTGAATGGTTTAAAGAAATACCTCAAATTTTATTTTGCCTTTAATTTAATAGTTCAAATCTAGCTTAAGACAAGAGTAGAAGCAAACAGCTGTTACTATCTGTTACTGCTGGGCAGCCTATGCAAAATCAACCATCAGTTTTAGACCTGTTCCTATTAGATGAATTCTCACTTTGTAAAATCACCTCTGCACCCAAACACATCTGTCAGCAACCACAGTGTCTTTGGAAGCAGTGAAACACAGAAGTTATTACTGATAAATTAGCTGCTTCTTTCCTGTTAGTGCAGGAACAGGGTTGCTGCTGATGAACTATATTGCAGCTATGCATAACCTATTCCTAAAGCACTGCTGTTTTGTCTAGGGGCTTCTACTGCCAAGAAACACTCTTTTCCATTATTTCCCAAGGGGTCCAGATCTAAGTGTAGTAGAGGATTTCACAATTAGTCTATTTTCTCATGAGATGCAGCCTAAATTTTTCTTCCTCTTAACTCAATCACATTTTTCCGACTTAAAATCTCTTCTGCTCTACATAATTCTTGCTGCTTCTGTTGCCTGAGTCATAGTTACATTTATAACACCATTTTCTCCCCCTGTACATCACCAACCAAAATGTTTTTGGAGTTTTCTTCCAGGTTTTTTGTTTGTTTGGGATTTCTTTTTAGTAGGGTGGGGGGTTGTTTTGTTGTTTTATCCTAACCTCACATCTCTCTGAGAGCTCTGTGATTCATTTCCTATTTACATTTCTTATCTGCCCAGGCTCCACCAGCTGACAGGACAGAGTGACGGGGGAGGGATGCTGGGGCTCACTGCAGGAGCTTTAACCCCACTGCAGGGTGGATTATGGCTTCCACTAAAGGACACTAATCCTCTAAAGGACACCAAACACCAAGCCCAGAGCCAAGGCAAGCTCCTAGTTGTGCACAACATGCCAACCTGTGAGATAAAAGAAGCACCAGAAGGAAGGGAAGAAATAAATTCTCATCACTGCTGTCATGAAACTCGGCAAGTTCACCAAGTTTTCCTTGCTTGAGAGGAAAACCAGGTCCATGGCATGGCCCATTGTTCCTTATTTTTCTTACAATATTTGCTTGATTACTGTGTTTCAGTAGTTTCTGAACTCGCTGCATGAACAGAGCTCCACTTTCCACCACGTTCCGTGCTGTGCATCACCTTCGAGCACCCAAGACATGGGAGCCCTCCTGAAAGCTCCAAGACCATAACCCCTCCCAATCCATCTCCCTCAGGCACAACACAAAAAAAAAATTAGCTCCGACCCTGATCTTAGAGGTGATCTGCAAAGGTTTTGCTGAAAATTAAAAGCTTGTTTGAGATCCCTTAGGAAGATAAAAGTACACAGCTTGGTTAAAATGGAATTACTGCAGTATTAAAGAGGGATGTGAGGGACAGACTACCAATTACTTTCACCTTCATTCAGGACACAGAGCTGTGGAAAAAGCAGGAGGTGAGCCCTCAGCTCCCTTCGTTTCAGGAGCAGCCTGGAACCTGCCCAGTCCTCCTGTATCACCCTCATAGCAGTGGACTGGCTCACACCCATCAATGGGGAGCAGAGTCATTCCTGTCCTGCCAGTCACAACCCTACAAAGCCCAGCATGGTCTGCAGCCCCTGGCAGCATCCCTGCCTTCCCTGGTACCTTCCTGCTTCCCTGCTTCAGTCTGGGCACAAGCCAGCACCCAGGCCTCACCTCAGCACAGGTGGGAAGGAGCTTTGGTGGGATGGGCCTCCAGCTTTCCCCAAAAGATGACTCTCATGGGCAGGATATGCCTCCAAAACACACTGTCCCTAATTCATCCCCTCTGGAGCTCTCAAAAAACATTGCCTGAAGACTTGACTTTTCCCTGCTTTCCTTGAAGAAACTTTGGAACACAGTCAGATCCCATCCGACCCACATCTGGAGTCTCTTCCTTCATTTCACTCAGTTTTGCTTTTTTCCTCCCCTTTTCACTTTTTAAATTTAACCTGACTCGACAATTTACAACATTCTTCACAGCTTTGCACCTTGTGGAGCCCCATCTGTGCATGCAAAATGCTTCCAAATCCAAATGTTAGTGCTCTGGATTGCGGTTTAACTGCTGGAGTTTGAGGATTTGTGTTTCGGGGGAACGGGAAGGGGGCTCTGCCTCCCACAGTGGGGGAAGCAAACCTTCTCTGTGCACTCTGCTACCTTGTTCTTAACTATGAGATGTGATGGAGGGAAGGAAGGACATCTGCGAGAGGGTAATATAGACAGTGCAGTGGTAAAGGAATGGGAAAACACTGCTGAAGAAGGAATTAGAACAGCAACACTTGAGTTCAGCTGTTCACCGCAGTTAACACAGCATGGGGCCACAAAAAGAACCATTCAGACCCTGTCTTGCAACGAATGGGAACCCAAAATCCTTGTTACAGGCTGCCCTGGCCACACCTCTGTGCCTTTTGTCCCAAACCCAAGCGCCTGAGTGCAAGGCACTATCGATCACAGGCCACTCACAGGTGTGGCAGCAGCCTGAAATCTGCTTTGTGGTGTCTTTGCAGATGCAAAATCACCTATAACTCTGAGTCACCTTGTACCACCAGGTTCCCCATCTTTGGTTTTTTTCACCTGTGAAGTAGCTCTGACTGAAAGAGAAGTTAAATTCCCTTTGAATTAAAGAAAACGTATATATTTCTAAGTAAAAGATGAAAAAGAAAGAGAAAAATGTAGAAAATTCAAGCCAATATTGATGTCTTGTGAAGGCTGACCTAGAATAGAGACTAGACAGAGCTAAAGAATAAAGTAGGGATTTATTAAGAGGCCTCAAATAGATCCACCTTGGGCAGCACAGCCCAAAATGGCCACAAAATGGACAACTGGTCACAGGGTCTCACACTTTTATAAGTTTTGGTACGTTAGTATATTGGAGTTAATTGTCCAATTACAGCTTTAGCCCATGAAGTCCCATCCTCCTTGTTTTCTCTCTTTGGTCCACCATTGTTTGTGCTCTTGGGCCTGAGATCTGGATTGGCTGTCCTTGGGTCCCCAGCTAGAGAAGGAATTGTTTTGTCTCCCTATTCTGTGGAGAGAGCTTACTATCTCCTAACATGAAGCCTAGACTTACACACTAAAGCAGAATAGAATCTGAGAAATATAAAAGCTAAAACCTGAGGCATCAATATCATCAATCATAAATGCTGATGTGGGGTGGAAGCTCACTGCATGTGGTTCAGTGGAGATTACAGCACCTTAGTCTGTCCTTCAGTGGTGTGAAAGGAGCAAACCCCAACCCTCCATCCTCCCACCCTCCAGCACAGCTGCTCCAAGAGGGAGTGTCAAACACTCCCTCAGGCACAGAGGCTCATGCCCTGGGAGAGTGAATGGCTTTTAAAGTGCTGTGCACCCTCCCGCACGGCCTGAAGCAGCACACACATGGGGCAGAAACCATCGTGCCCCACAGTAATATACTGCAGAAGGGAATTAAGGGAGGCACTTCAGCTGTCAGCACTTTTTTTGCTCACTTAGGATGAAAGAATGAAAATCTGGATTAGTTGCATGATCAGCTGTTGGGTTTTCTTTTAAAAATTCCCTACAAACTGTGTGGAAGGGAGCCAGCCACCAGCTTCAGCAATTCAAACTTGATATATTTAGGGAAACTGTATGTGCTTTCCTAATGAATATTTCCCTTGAGTCAGGGGAGCATAAGGAAATCTGAGAATTGCAGAGAATGAGGAGAAATGGATTTATAGAGTAAGTTGTAATTGTTTCAGGCTTCATGTGCTAGAGACAATAAAGGGATCTGTACCACTGTTTCCTTTACAAAATTAAAGGATCTTTACTTAGGACCAGTGGAAGCTTTGGGAGTGAACTCCACCTGAACTGCAGTCATTGTTTGTGCGATGGCTCAAATGATGCGGTGTGACAGATTCCAAAACGCGCACGTAATTTAGATTAATTGCCCAGCACAAGGACCTTTTACAGCCTGCAGTGAGACTGGAGCTCTGTGGCAGCACACAATACAGAGAGCAAGGAGAACCCAGCTCAGGGTTCACTTAGCAGAGACTTGATTCTCCTGCACGTGTGATGCCGCTCCTGACAACAAATCCCCCCGGCCCTCCCTGCTCAGCTGCAGGATCTGTCACTGCTCCTCACTCTCCTGGGTGAGTCACTCCAGCAGAAGGCTCTGACAGGAGCCCTTTGGTCCATTCACACTGAGGGAACAGCAGTAATTAGTCATATTGAGCAGAATAAAAATGAATATAATCGACACGAAATGGGTTTTACGGAATTTGTTCCCAAACCCAGTGGGGCTGAACCCTTATATTGTGCAAACAGGCTCAATAAACTCACTGATTTATATCAGCTGACAACTGCCCTGTTGAATTTAATGGAAATTATCTCTTTTCTATAGATTTTCCCTACTGCTTATAATTACAGTTCTCTCAAATTTTACAGGATGATTCAATGATCAACATTCTTTGTCAGGCCTTTTAGAAATGGTCTCAGTTTTTGAAAGCAAGTACATGGGAGAGATTCAGAGCAGCTTTCAGACTAATCACAAACCTGAAGTTATTATTTATTACTGCAGTGCTGTCAGGAACACACACCTATCTACAGAGCACAGCTTTCCCACCCCTATTTCCCCAAGGTTGTGGTAGGTACCCCACACATTCTCCTGATGGTGGGAATGAGAAGGACCAGATCCCCTGGCAAACAGACAGGGCACCCAGACAACAGAAGACCCCATCCCACAGAGGTTTTAGGGCCATGGCCATGATTCTCAATAGTGTTATAAACTGTGTAAATTCATCCAGGTTTGAGTCATCACTCATGTCCATGTGTACCCCAGCACAAACCTATAACCTGTTAAATGCCATTGGAGCATCATCATGATTACTCCGTGGTTTCTTAGCTTTGGCCATTGGTATTGGTTGCAAGTTAAAGTTTCTCTTGAATTGTTTGCTTTTTTTTTTAATCTGAGTGAAGTTGTTTTTCTGTACTTCCGTGGAAAATGTCCAACATTTACAGACTAAAGCTGCTTCCAGTAAATACATGGCAAATACGAACTCAAGGGCAATGGCACCAGCTGGCAGGGAGAGCCACTGGGTGCAGGAGTCCCCTTGTGAGCCACAGATCATCCTATTTGAGGCACACATTTAACCCTTTTCAACACCAGACAAATTTGTACACCATAGAATTAGAGTGGTTTGGGTTGAAAGGAATGTCAAAGATCATCCACACCCAATCCCTCCACCACGGGCAGGGACACTTTCCACTAGACCAGGCTGCTCAGAGCCCCATTCAGTCTCGAACATTTTTACGCATTTAAAAGTTAGGAAGAAATATATCAACTACATTCAGAGCTGAAGAAAAGTACAGAGTTTTGCTGCCAATATTGCCTTAACTGGGGACATAAAATGCTTTCCCCATTTGCTTATACAGGAAAAGTAATTTCTTTGCAGATGGAGAGAAATTAATTTTGGGACAGAACCTTAGGTTATATCAGCTGAAATACACTGATCTACTGATCAAAGATAAGATTTCATTAACTTAAAACAAAATGGTGGAATTCATTTTTAAGTGATAATGCAAAACCTACACAGAGTAGACCCTCCAGTAAGGTGAGAAGTAAGAACTGTCTCTTCCTGTGAAGTTGCAGATTCATTTTCATAAATTTATGAAATACTTCTCAAGCTAGTGGGAGTTGCTGTGCAAAGAACTTCAGTGCATTTAAAACACTCTTAAAGGCATTAACCTCCCACATTTTATGTTACAGTGTTCCCTAGGTAACCTTGGGGCAAGAACATTTCACTCCATGATGTGCATTTCCCCAAGAGGCTGTTAGAAGGAAAATCACCCCAAGACAGCAACAGCATTCAGACATCTTCTCTTTGAGTTACACCCTCATAACACCAGTAACATCAATTCATCTTTCCTCCCTGTAAATCAGAATCTTCCTGTTACCAGTACTTAGACACACACACAAATAACCTTAACAGAGCACATATAACTCATATAACTTCAAAAACAAACAAACCCTTCAGCAAGCTAGGGATAATTGTGTAGGCAGATGAAGATCGATGGTGAATCCCAGGGTACTGAAGTAGTAATTAAAAATAAACAAACAGGAGATAAAAATAGAACTTAAGCAAAATATTTTCCCATTAGGGGTATACAGTAGTCAAGTGCCCTGTCAAAAAAAAAAAAGCAGGAGAAGAACAAATTTCTTTCTATTTTAAGTAAAATGAGATTCATATTCCTGTAGAACACAGGCTGCAACCTCCAATTAAGTCAATTATCAAAGCCGGCATAAATTCCATTTTTTTGAGAGTGGTAAATACTCAACATTTTTGAAAAATTCAGAGAGATCCTGCCCTTGACTATGCAAAACTTGTGAGTGTGACTTCTGCAATGCACACCAGTCACACCCTCCTCTGCCACCTGAAAGACCATGAGGAACATGGTGTTAAATGCCCTAGCCCAGCTCCTCTGCCTGAGTTATTTAACACAAAATCAGAATATAAATACAAGTGTCTTAAACAACACTCCCTTGAAAATGAGAGAGTGTATATTGTGGCATCACTTCAAACAAAACACAAATACACTGGAAATCTTGCTTTCCTTCTCTCTTCTCTGTACTGTGAGAAATGTGATGATCATGAGTAGCTGATAGAAGCTTTCAGTGAGAGATGTAGACCCACAAAAGGACACTCCAGCACAGTCCATTAATGTTCCTTGTGCATACAATCTTTGTGTTTTGCCTTTTAGGAGTAGGCTCAGTTTAATTTCTAGAGCAAAATTTAGAAATAAAAAGGAGGGATAAAACAATAAGGAACATCAGCTTGCCATTCTTTTTACTTTTATGTATAATTTCTGATTCTCCATTATAGTTAAAATGCTTTGTGCAGTTTCACAGCTTTCATCAATACTGCACAGAGTAATTTTGAGCCTTAGAAGATTCTAACTTGTAGTTAAGTGTACAAAAGCATAGTATTTTCTTACTTCAGTTGAAAAACTACGCATCATGTCCAAAAATCACACTTAAATATGGAGGGGGAAAGAGGAGTTCAGCATTTATGGAAGCAACCATTACACTACTTTGCACTATCTACATTTATATAAATATTGTTCCAGTTAAGCTCTGTTCCATGTCATGTTCCTCAAGAAATAACCTGGTTCAACAGCTGTCCTAAAGCACTGCATCCCAGCCACTGTAGACACACCATCATTCAAGTTTGCATATTGGTACCATTTTTCTTTCTATACACTCTCCACATTATCCATAAAATCCACTATAGAACTGAGATGAAAAGCAACATGGGACTCTGGATCACAAAAAAGGAAGAAAATAACCATTTAGGACAGCAGCAGAGCCAAGTGTAATTCACAACTGAGCACCTTAATATCCAGAATTTTCACACTCTGGTCTGAAAAATCTGCTTAATATATACAGCTTATCTCTGATAAGATCAGGGCTCAAAGATCAGCCAAACCTACCCACTGCTTAGCTGGCACTGAATTTGCTAACGCATTTCTCAGATTCATACTTACTAATGGAACCTTGAAAAGCTCTGCTGAGGTCAATGAGGATAGGAATTCTGAAGTCTTACTCCCTAGTTCCACAAACTGAGGTTTTTTTCTATCAAATCAGCCCTTTCTTTATCAAAAACAGGAGCAGACTTTGGCCACTGCTTCAACAATAAAGTTTGTTGTAATACTGATGAAAAAAAGCAGAATTGTTCTCAAATTCCTCTAAAAATCACTTTTTTGATTGCAAAGTGGGGGCAATGAGAACTGCTTTATCTTAAACATGAAAAATTACCAGCGATCAAGCACAAAGTGCTTCAGAATTGATGGAGGTTGGCTGAGCACAAGTACTGCTGAAAAGCCCAGTCATGACAAGCCAGCTGGTGAGTTCTGGGGTGGGAATCCTTGGGAGGGCTCCGTGTTCTGCTGCAGCTCATGGCAGTCCTGTCCTCAGTGAAGCTCTTGAATTTTAGCTCTAGCCTTGGAACACAACACCAGAACCGATGGAGAGGTAAAATGGTATGAAAAGAAGTTAGAGGTATTCAAGTCAGCAGGAGCTGATTTAATGATTTAAATCATTAAACTGATTTAATTTAGAATCATAGAATCATTTAGGTTGGAAAAGACCTCCAAGATAATCAAGTCCAACCTTTGATTGATCACCACCTTATCCACAAAACTGTGGCTCCACGTGCCACACCCAGTTGTTCTGTGAACACCTCCAGGAATAGTGACTCCACCTCCCTGGACAGCCCATTCCAATGCTCAGCAACCTTTCCATGGAGGAATCTTTCCTGATGTCCAACCTGAACCTCTCCTGGCACAGCCTGAGGCTATGTCTTCCTGTCCTGTCACTAGATTTAGCTTATTTTTAGACTACAGGATCTACCTGACATCCAATTCCCAGCTTCTAACATTTGTCTTTGAGAACTTCTGAAAGAGCAGTGGTATGCCAGAGGAAGGGCATGCAGCAACCCTAACAGCTCATTATTAGAGGCTAGATTTGGGATACTCAGTGCTTTCCTTGAAAACAGGCACCAAGCTTTAGCTGTTGTAAATTCTTATTATTCAGAGTGCTAATATTGCATAACTGTGTTTTGAACAATCTGGAGTTAGTGGGAATACCCCAGCATGTCCTGGAATGTGAAACAAAGGCACAAGTCATCTCAGGCTTCAAAAGTTTAACCAAGTTGTGGTAGCAGGAGAAACTAATGCCGGTTAATGACAGCTTACTGCAGGGCTCGCTCTATCTCCTTACTGTGTATATTGGCTTCTTCAAGAGCCAGGCATTAACAGCATGATCAAATACAGGCATTTCAGTGCCCTGTCAGTGATAATGGTCCACAAAAACACTCCAGCAACCCAGGAAGTTAAAGGCTAATTCACCTGAACACATGAATTGAGTTGTCTAGCCTGGGGAGAACTGGAAAATCAGTGAGTGGGATATACCCCCATTTCTTATCATACAATTCTGTCATTTTAGCTTTGGTTATTTAAATTACTGAGAAGATTCAAAACAAGTATGGAAAAATACTGCATCAATCCACATTGTGCAACTGCAAGTGTCAGATACCTCGACTGCATTAACATCCTCCAGCCCAAAAGCAGCACTTAAACCTCAGTGTAGTATTTTCTGTAATTTCCATACCACACTTGTATCCTTGTTGAAGGCTGTAGCTTTGCATGAACCCAGCAACATAAAAACTTGGAGTAATGTAGGACTATATTAAATTATGCATAATAGAAGAGCAAGTGGCAGATGGTATTGTAGAGTATGCTGAGATACTGGTATTTATACAATAAGCATTAAAATAAATGTGTCTAGATAAATGAGGTTATTTGCAGGTATGATGCACCTGACACTGAAATAAATGTTTATTTTCAGGTTGCATGCATCATGCACAGGTTATTTTAGACAGATTTGCATCTGTCACATTGCAGGATTGATGTGACACAGAAATGCAGACAGTAGTAAAGGGAGCTCACAGTAGCAGGTATTGGAGACAGGCAACCATTAGGAGACAAAGGCTTCATAAAACAACAGCTTGGAACAAAAAGGAAAACCTACCAACATCAGGGAAAACAGGAGGGACAATAGGAGGTGGCAAAATGCTTCAAATCGCTTGAAAAATGAAAAATGAGATCAGGACGTTAAAAGGGACCTGTCCTGGAAAAAAAATTACTGCAAGATGTAACAGCAGCTGCTATGAAGTGTGACAGCCACTTAGGAGAGAGGGGAAAAACCCTACTGCCTTTTGCTCTACTCATCCCAATGAATGGCGAGACTCAAAGACAGGAAATGCTGTCACAAATCAAACCAGTGTCCACCTCCTCCAGTCCTCTCTCTCTGGGCTTGCTCTCATACCCTGGGACAGAAGTGGGCAGCTGAGGTGTAGGTCCCTTTCACCGTCCTCATAAAAATAATATATAACCAAAATCCACTGCAGACAGCACATATAGCATTGCTTTAAACTACCCTGGCTATACTTCCCGACAGTTGTAAACAGATTTTTGACCTTCAGATCTGTTGCCCTAAATAGATGCTCACGTTCCTCGGGCTTATAAAAGGATACAAAGATGGACTTACAAAAAATCTCCTGTATTTTTGTCACAAAAAAAAAAAAAAAAAAGAGTTCCAGGAGGAGATGGGTCACATTATATTCTGTCAGGTCTTTCTTGGAAGAAATTCAAATAATCACATGGGAACCAAAGGAAGAGTTTGAGTGACAGGTGGTAAAAACTTGGTGGGGATAACAGTGATATTTTGCTCATAAGGAATATTAATGATGGAGGAAGAATGCAAATAGCCCAGCTTCTGAATGGGAAGGGAGCACTCCCTTCTGCAGTGCTCCAGACACACCAACAACCCTGCATGTTTGCACAGTTGTCCAGCCTTCCACCACTCCGTGATAAAGTCACTGGTCTGTTTACCAGGCATGTAGCTCAGACACTTTGGGGTACTAGGGGAGGTGAAGTGTCTATGCACAAATTAAGCATGTTTTTTGCCTTTACAAAACATCAGAAATAAAATGAATTTAAAGTCTCATTCCACTGGTGCATTTAGAAGCTCCTCAAATAGTCTATTCCAAATCCACAGCAATTCTATAAAACAAAATGAATAGCACAAATCCAGCAAATATATCTCCTGCCAAGATGAGCTCTCCTGTTTTAAAATCTTTTATAGCATCTAATGTATTTATTTGCATCAAGAGGGCATTATGCCAGTTAACATCTGTGTTCTCTAGAGTTGGTAATTCTGCCTCCCATAACTAGTCATCAATTCTGCATGAAAATACACAACTGTCTTTCCACTATAGATTCTATCTGCTGCTCAAATTTTCCATGCACATTTAGAGAAATATTTAGTGAAACTCTTCTGCATAAAGAGATATAGACAGGAAAGGACAATTCAAACAGATTTGGACACCCCGCCCCCACCTACTGATGGTATTTATGGACCTTTGTATTCAGAGCTGATATTCCATTATGAAAATAATTAAAGACCAAATCTCCTGCTAATATAAATTGACATGGCTTCTTTGAAAGGTACAGGAAATTTCCCAGATGTCCATCAGCTAAAGAGTCAGTCCTGAAACCCTAGGGCAATTCACAGCACACTAAATCAGTAAATGCACATATTTTAATGTGGTTTAAATGACCTTAACTAACAATCAAATCAATGCAGGTGTCTCCTCCTGAAAGGCAGATATAATTTCACCAAAAGTAAGGAAATTTTTCTGGTTTATAACAGAAAAACTAGGTGCCAGAATTGCAAACATACTCAATCTCTCTTCAAATTTAGGTGCCTGAATACCTTTCCTTATCTGGTATTAAATGAACAGGAAAGAAACCCATCCTTTGCCAGTGAGAAATGATAAAGGAGAATCAAAGTCATAGGAGACAAAGAAAGGATCCAAGATTTGGCCAAGATCAGGAGCAACTGGGTGGATCCAAGGTAAGCCATGTGCCAAGGAAAATTATGTAGGTCATTAGAATGCAATGAAAGAACCCATTTTGTTTCCAGCATCATCACAAAGTTTCCTTCCTCAGCTGACCCTGCTGCCAGCCTGACCAACCCCAGGGTGCAGCTGCACCACGTGGCTCACTGGCAACATCCCTAAAGGCTGCAAGCTAAAACTCTGCTTAGAACACCAAAACCTCCAGCTCTCAGCCCAAAAATTCACTTATTGGGATGTTGGCTTGTCAATGTCTGTGCCCTCTGTACCTGGTTTTATTAGGAAAGCTCCTAGCACTGTGCTTTCTGCAAAGAATTACCTTGCAGTTGGAAACCCAAGAGCTCTGTATTCTCTGCACATGAGCACGAACAGAAAATGCCTATCCAACAGCACGGTCTGGTGACTATCCCACTAATTAGTGAATTAACCATTGCCTAAATGACAGGTGGTTCATAAAGGCCACTTACAGATGGCCTGGGGAGTATTAGCAGAAGGACAACTGGCCACTTCTCACTGCCTCACTCAGAATTTGCAGTGCACATTTTATTGTCTGACTGTTTCCACAGGACCCTTCACCACTTCATGCCTGGGATGTGTGCTTGGGTTCCTGCATAGCTTCAATTGTACAAGAAAATAGCTGTGTAACACTCCAGCAATCAGAACAAGGGATTTCAGATGAAGTGCTGTGTGCTCTGAATATCCACAGAAGAAACATCTTAGAATGATGAGGTCAACAACATACCCAGCATCTCCTAGAGAAAACACATACCAGTTTTTACTGCTTCTTGAGAGGTTTGTGAGCCAAATTATAGTTCCTATATTATTGTCAAGCACAGTACTCAGGTTCTCAGTTTATTAGTCAGAGGCAGGCACTTTATTTATCTGTTGCAGTTACTGTTTTTTCTTTTTTTCCTTCAGGTTTCTCTTCAACTTGGTGTTTTCTCTTGAAATTGCTCATATTTTGAACAAGAAAGCAGATTTATTTTCTGTGATATATGTTCTGATATCACCAACTGAACATAAGTAGTAGAATGTGGTATGGTTTCAGGTTACATGTGGGAGCCAATTTTCTAGGATTAATAGCTCAATTAAATGGAAGTATAACTTCAATATTCTTTTTAAAAATGTGTATCAAATCACACCATCTTTCTCATTCCTGGAAAATGTTTTAGTTATTTTACAGACCAGTGAAGTTCTGAAAGTCAGGTCTTTTTTTGTCTCAATCACAACAGACTAAACTTTCAAGCTTGTGTACATACATTCTTGCATGACAATTTATGGCAGTGCAATGACAATCAATACCACAATTAAAGAAACAACAGGGCTTCCACACCAGCTATGACTGTAAATTACTCTCTACCTCACTGTTCAGGTTATTAACTCAATTAATCCTTTTGTCCAGAAATCACCACCTTTATAGATAGCTCTCCAGCACAGAAGGTTAGAGTGGAACCATTCAGCCAAGACACCTTTTGCCTTCCCATTCTCAAGATAAATACTGAAAGTGGTTCAAATTTGACTTCATGCATTTAAAACAGGAAATTATGTACTTCTACATTTGTCAAAAAAGTGGCTTATGTTGAGGCTTTTTTGTTCTCACTGCACAGTGCAATAATCAAAGGCTAATGAGCAAAATTTCTCTGTGAGTAGGTGAGAAATCCTTTAAGTTTTTTCCCCCACTCTCTTCTAAGACTGAACTATGACAGTCAGAGAACTTTTTAAATGAAAAGCATTATAGTGTTGCAGTGCATTCCAGCATGAATATAGCACCAGCCAGAATGAAGGAACCACTTACTAATCTTATGTGATTCTACCCAATTCTCCCACACACCTGAGTCATGGTCAAGCTGTTGAGCCTCCATATATTGTGATTAATGTAAGCAGCAAGTAAAAGTGTTCTTCTCTGACAGGATATTTTGACTCCACCTTTCTATTTCCCACTTAGCCCAGACCTGAAAGCAGTGAGAAATGGTGTGATCAGAATCATCTGAGTAGTTCTGATACTTCTGTATAAAAAAGTGCTCTAATATTATTTGGCAGGGACTGCTGCCTCCTAATCATCAGACTCACATCTTCACAACACAGACAGCAACAATAGGCACTGTCATTTCCCCTAGAATTGGAGCACAAAAGCCTTCAATATGTTTGATTTTTCTGTCTCAGAACTCTTGATTTTCCAGGTCGTCCCTAAACACAAAACACAGAAGTTTTATTGTTCGTTTTATAATGAAACATTTCAGTATTGTAGCTTATTGTTTGAATGGTAATTAGGTATTTTTGATCTTCTTTTGAATGCTACTTTTTTTTTATTTAAACACCTTTTGTTGTTGAGCAAACTGAGGTATATTCCTGGCTGCCACACTACAAACAATTCAATTTGGCAGATGCTGCACCTGTCACTGTTTTGTGTTTCCTCATAAGAGCAGAGAATTGCACTGGTGCAAATGTCCCTGTTGATCTGCCTCTACCACCTATATCTGCCTTACAGTTTATGCTGGCATCCATCAGTTCTCACCGTGTATCAGCACAGATGATGCAGAAACACCAGGCATTGCAAATTCTGGCCACAGTCTGAGCAATACAGACTTAAGGCATTTATTTCTCAAACATCCCACTCCAACATCTGGGGGAAAAATAGTAACTACAATGCAAGTTCTTGAATTATGCTGCTCTGTGAGAAAATCAAGGACTTTTTTTGTGCATCTGTATGCATGAAGATCACATATTCTACCAAGAGCAACAGAGCATGATAGAAGTTCATTGTGCTTTAGTGAAAAGGTCATTAGACATTTGAAATAGTAATTACCTGTATCTATTCACCATCCCCTATGACATCCCTAGTAAAAGAGTTCTCTTTTATCATGCCTTATAGACAGTACATTTCACAGACACTGTAACAAGGAATGCAGGGGTTTTTTTAATTACTTGTATATTTTTAAATAAATTATTACATAATACTTTTGGGGGTGCCATCTTTCTTTTATGAACTTGGAATAAGAAAGTGAAATGCCTAGCAGCAAAAACATTTACAAATATTGTTACACCTCTCTAAAAAAAGAACTATTAATTAAACCACAGCACTCTGGTGCATTAAAATACCTATTGCTAAATTCTGTATTTGAGAGATAGGAGGAGGAAGCACGGGGCCACCAGAGTTACCCAAGGCAGAGATATTGCATCATGCTCAGGTTATGATCAGTTGTTTCATAAAAACAAGATCAGACCATGACCAGCAGCAGCTCCAGCCTAGCTGCACTTACCTTTCTTTTCCCTTGTCCCCAAGAAGACACTTAATATAAAATTTAATCATCCAAAATTGTCAGACCTAGGGCTCACTTATAAAAGGTCCTCTCACTGAAGGGACACAGAATGGGTTTTTTTTTTAAATTAAAGTCTTTGTACTTCATATTTCAAATGCTTTTTGATTTTTCTTTTTTTTTTTACCTTTAATGTAAGCTAAAAATAATTTTAATGGTGATTGCCATGGCAATAAGTAAGCTAAGCTCTCAATATTTGAGCTTCCAACTAATGCTGTTCAGTGTCGTGATTTGACTGTGATTTATCACAGCCAGTTTAACAGAACAAACCCCACACAGCACTGAGGTTCATCATGGTTCCACACGGGGAGGAATTTGGATACAGCTGGGAAAGGAACAAGGACACCTGAAGTCTAAGTAATTTCTTGGAAGTAGGAGCGCTGTGCTTTAATATACGGGAATGCAGCTGTAATAGCTGCTGCTTTCAGCCAGGGGACTGAGGACTGGCTATGGAGGAGCTGTTCTGCATTTTCCATGGGTGCCTCTTCCCAATTCTCCTGCTTTGCCACTTTCTCCTGCATAAAGCCTGTTTTACCTGCATTTTTTTCAGAGGCAATAAATCCAGTCCTAAGTGAAGAGGTCCAAGTCTCTGGAAATAAACTTGGAGTACTGAAGGTGCCTTCATGACTTTGGTATTGAGGTATTGAGAAAATGAACTTGCATTAATATCAAAAGAAAACTGATATTGATAAGGCATTAGGAGGAATTTTATATCTCTGCCTTTTTTTTATTAAAGAAATATGATGTTTCTCTTCAAATCACACAAATTTGGTACATGCTTGTCTACAGGGGACATAAAAGATGGGTAATCAAGAAAACTTTCAATGGCTTTTCTTGCTTGACTTGCTATATAAAGGGCAAGGAGCCTGATTTTATAGACCCTAAAATATAAAAAGGACTCAAAACGCAATATACAGTTTTTGTTGTTGTTTGCTTCAATAAATCTACATTTTATCTTCTCTTCAGGGCACAAGTTTATCTTCCAAACAGCATCCATTTTGAAGAGGCACTCATCAGCACTGCAGGATAATTTTTTTGAGAAGTGCTGGAGGATTTCTGACTCCTATGGAGCAGGAGTATCAGACTAATATAAAGATTAGAGCTTGAAACATAAGCAGAGGAGAGTCTATCTGCCCTCACCTTCTGTGACAGACAGTGCTTTGGTGTGCAGATGCACCGTTACAAAATGCACAGCCTCACTCCAAACTGTAAGAAACTGTAAGAAAAGCAGCACAACGATGCAGGTGTGTATTCATGAGCCAGGTGCAGGCAGACAAGCCTGATTCTGACACCACACGTAGCCAATCACCTGTGACTTGTAATTTTTCACTCGTTTTGTATCTCTGTATAACTTTCCTCAAACCAAAAGCCTAGTTCATCATGCTGCACATTACCACCAGGACCCATTACCACAGCTTGAGCCTTTATTAAGGTATCAATATTCTTCCCAGCACTCTTTGCTCCACAATCCCCAATTAAATTACTGCTTTAATTGTCTGCTGTCACTGACAGATAGGTGAGTTCATATGCTACTCCACAGCAGCAACTGAAGGTACTTGCCTAACTGCAGAATTACAGCACAGACTTAACTGTTCTTTCTTTATGCATAAGAAATGGTCATAAATCATTGCTTCAGCACAATCTGCTCCAAATGGTGTGTTTGGGGATTTTTCCCCCCTTTTTCCAGGCTGTCATTCACACTAGCACTTGCCACTGGCCTGATTTAAAAGTTACTTTCTTCTTTCCAATTTTAAAGGTCCTTTCTGCTTTCCAATCTCTATCAATATTCTGAGAGTGCTCATATTCACCATGAGTATTTCTCTTAAAATAAAGAGATTTTTTTAAGTAATTGTCTATATTTTGTGTGCCTGGGAATCCTTCTTATATTTTAATGAACAGGCAAGAATGAGGAAAGGAATTGACCCACTGGAGTTAAGTTAGAAAGCCAAATTCCTTAAGTTTTCTAGTAAATAATACATCGTTTTACCTGGACTCACTGTGCTCCATGCAGAACAAGAGCAACCAAAAATGCTCAGGAGCAATGGCATCCACCTGCACATGGCTCAAAGTGACAGTGCCTCCAGCCACACAATATTCTTTTTATTCTGTTTTGATTGTTTTATACGAGATCAGAGATTTAAACTGTGCTGAAGTGCTTTATAGCTCCAGCTAAGTTAAGAACTGACATTTTAATGGCACGTTTGAGGAATTTATATAGACAAGTCACCTGACCCTAATGTGATAGCTTCAGTGTAGCCCAGAGTAATTCAGCCCAGACCCCGTGGGGTCAGACAAAATCGTAACTCTCTTTAGTCTCAGAGCTATTAAAATTCAGCTAGACTGTGAAGTTGACAGCTGTTTACTGTAAGGTTACCTCCTGCCTGCCAAATAATGGGGCTGCTCTTGGCACCTTTCCACCCTCTGAGTGGAGAAAAGGCTTCCTTGTCACCAGAACGGAGCTGAAAACGTCGCGTTCCTCCAGGCAGGAACGTGGGTACCTTGGAACAGGCTGAAGTGAGACTGAGCTGGTCCATTCCCTTACCTCACTTCTTCTCAAAGCAAATGCTATCACAACATTTAAGGGGAATATTAACTCCAAGCTAGAATTCTGCCTAGTAATACTGGCAGACCCACAGAGAGATTAAGAGTAATGGCACCTGCTCTGACAGACCTTTCTCAGGATACCCACATTGCTGTGGGAGAGAAGACCAGGCTTGCTCCCTTAGCTATAAGCAAAAAGAAATACTTTCTCCTTTGTTATATTAAAAAAAAAAAAAGCCATAATTTTTTATCATCAGCTGCCAAGACGACGTACATTAATGATAAAAAAAAGACAAATGTCATGTCAAGGTCAAGAAACACCACAGAAAAGTCAGCAAAATCCTCTCATTAGAGCCTTAATCCCCATTCCTCATAATTTTGTAATTCTGTGCTTTCCTGTTTCTAAAACTGCTCTCACGTCTGTAGAAAACATTTTGTATTATAAAAGTATTAGCTAAAAATAGGGTAGGGAATACAACAACTCCCCTCCCTTTTCAGCTTTCCAGCTCTCCTGTGTGCTCTCTGCACAAGCCCATGAGTTTGCACTCCCTGCCACAAAGCTTAGGTGTCTCACCAAAGAGGACAAACCCTCCTCATTTTCCTTTGTAGTCAAAACCCCATGCTCAAAGGTACAATTCAGAGCCACTCACACCACGTGCAAACAAACAAGATCTTCCATTTTTCAGCCACTCTACCTGTGGAAAGTTACATAAAAGGCAATAAAACTACAAATTCTTCCTCTTTCTGCATTTTAAAAAGAAAATAGAGAGATAAATAGTAATTTTCACTCCAAAAAATGCAGTGTAACTACCTACCTGCAACAGCACTGCTGGGCTTCTGATCCTCACAAGGGGAGCTGCAGTCCACCATCCCAGCTGGCTCAGGTGCCCAACCTGAAAGGTGGAGCCCCTAAACACCTCTCCTTTTAACATTTGCTGTTAATTAGCTCTAAATGGCTTTTCCTGCACCTGCCTTGTTTGGGTCTTAGGCTCTGTGTAAGCGACCCCAAGTCCCAAACTCAGTGTGGGAGTTGACTGTGGTGAGCAGCAACTGCTGGGTGGGTGTTTCAGGAGCTGGCTGGGAGGCAGCTCACTGGTACTTGTAGGTTTTAAGTCACTTGATAACTTCTGAAAATTTTATCTAAGTGCTTTGAACACCACCAAATGTGAGCAAAACCAGGATGCAATGGAGATACTCCTTGTGAACACAAAAAGTGTTTTCATGCTAAAATGAGCTGCAGAGTAGATATTTGTCAGTCATATGGAGGCACTGACAGGCTTAGTGCAAGTCTAACATCCCAGGCTGAGGGTAGCAGCTATCTGCTGCCTCCCATCCCATCCCATCCCATCCCATCCCTCTCCATATTACCCAGTGAATTTTGCAAGTCTGGGCTGGTACTCTCACTCTCTTCATCATCCATCAATGGTCAGCTGTTGTGCTCCCCAGGAAAGCAATCTCCACATTTCCTGGGCATTAGGATCAACTGTAATTCCCATTTATTTTACTTGTCTCACTGGTTGTTATTTACCAAGCCCTCCTTGGTTTCTGTGTTGTTAGTTCCTCTGTTTTCCACGACTAAGACGGATGTTGAGTTCTTAGCAAACAGGACTGTTCAACAGATGGCTGCTCACTTCATGCTCTATTGGACTGATTGTTTGGTCTTTTTATAATTAGATTTTTTCTGGTGCTTTGTATTATTTTAATTAATCCTTATTAATGGATGGGGCTAAACAAAAAAGGCTCTCAAGTGTAAGGATTTTAATAGTTAAGAGCAGGACTTCTCATATAACAGCATTTTGGCCTGAAAACCATCTTCAGATTCTACTTGGGCATGTGCAGGAAATTGTTTTAGATGCCATTATTTTTACAGACTCAAGTAATTTTCTTCAAACCAAGATTATTTTCTTCCTTTAATGAGTATTATAAAACCTGTCAGGTCTGAGGCTTCTATCTTTAGTCATTTGTTGGAATTATGCAAGTCCAGAATTTAAAATAGAACATATGGAGCCTCCTGACTCGGTTCAAAAATGGCAGAACTAATTCCACAGAAAGATTTCTCAGAAAAAAAGCTGACTTTGAAGCCAAGTGGATCATGGAAAATTTTAGCAAAAAGTGTATTTTGAGAAGGTATGAGTTGCTTAAAATGCTGTGTTGCATCTTAACTTTAGCATTTGCTATCAGGAATGCTGTAATAACATTATAATTATCTATAATATCTGAGAAATTTTTGTTCATCCTACTTAAAGGTAATGCAGTGTGAGTCACTAAAAATTATAAAACTGAATTGCCATTTTAATTTCAGGATATCATTGCCTCTACTTTGCACGACCCAGATACACCTAGCTAGGAAGAAAANGTACATTTACACATAGCAAAAAACAGACTCAATAAAATTGAACATCCCTGGTCTTTTGGGCAATATAGTGATGGACACTGAGAAAAAGTTACTCAGTGAGGCTTCTCCTCCCATCTGTTATTTCTCTCTCTCTTCCTGGCAGTTTTTCCCGGTGCCAAGGCGGCGGTGAAGGTCTGAATCCAGCGATCTGAGTGGGTGATATCTATCAATCTTGTGCCACACGTATGCAGCATTGCTAGGCAACAGGTAGCAGCAAGACACCCACATCCTGCAATTTCCTTTTGGTGACTGAGACTTTTACTATATTAATTATACTGAACTTTGTTTCATGCATTTCAGGCGCTAACTTGTATTTTTAAAAACTCTTTGAGCTAAGATTACTTTCTGCTGCGTGTTGAATGAACAAATATTGGCAACTGATAAAATCATCATTCTAACAATTGCTAGATATGAATGTGGTAAATGAAGGCTTCTAAAATTGCAGATAAGTGTGGTATCAGATTATTTAGTGTAGAAAATAACTATGCTACAAGGAATAATTTTTGTTAGGCCTTCAAAACATAAAAGACATAAAAAATGAAAGGATAACTAGGGAGGAAGTTCCTTTATTCTCTACTTGCTTTCTCTACTCTATTTTTTTTCCCTGGCTCATCTTTTTCAGTGGTTAGGATGCTACAGAGGGACTAAGCTGCAGATTTACTTTCATGCCCCATCACAGACTTTTTGTGTGACCATGGGCACATGAGGCTGTGTTTTACTACAGAGAAAGGCAAGTGAGCTGCACTCACTTTACTCCTCTTGAATTAGCCCAGCTTAGGAAAAATGGCCAGACCTTCAGCATTATTGCACCCTTGCAGGCAATGTATTTTTCTATGGATCTGGGATTTCTCAAGGATGTGCTCCACAGTTATTTAAGCTTCAATAAACTGGGTCATTCTACACATTTAATTTTGAAATAATTTGCCTGTCCTTTCTGAATACACAAAGGAAATTCCTGAAATGTGCTCAAATGGAGCTAGTCTCTTTGTTGTAAAGTGCTTGTGTTAGCCACTGGTGAGTAACAGTAAGTTCAGCTTTAGTTCACACCCTCTGAGAAACCAGGCAAATCAAATTAACAGTAGCATCATACTCATAGTCAAAGTTTTGCCAGCAGACAAAACATTGTTCAGGGCCCAGACTACATTTGCAGCAAAAGGCTCTTTGCAGGTGTGTTTAAATGATCAATTAAGTTACCATTACTTGCAGAACTACCACTGGTTTCTATGTCTCAGCTAAATATGAGTAATTCAGTAGGCCAGTATCATTCATGAGAAATTGAACATAGCCTTAATCAACTTCATCTCACCTGTATCACTTTATATGCCACAGTGTTTGTGAGCTGACTGTGATCTGTGTGTGCACATATAAAGTTCCTTGACACATGAAAATTCCATATCAGTGCAGATAGCTCCTTAAGAGCAGCTTAACTTTTGCTATATTAAGATGATTGGAAAGAGGGAAGAACTCTCCAAACCTTTATGTAATTTTTTTTCAAGACAAGTAGGTTTATATGATATATTTTGTAACACAATTATTTTTATAAATGAAGCCTCTTTTAATTGTGTCCATGGGATCTGAATCAGCATCATTTATTGTGCAGGCATGGCCTGCACTTGCGTATTTGTCTGAGGATTATTTGCTGCTGTTACTCACCAGGTTTTATGCTCAGGTTATATCTATGACTGGAATGTACTTTCCATTCAGAAATTTTATCCGAATATGAAGGGAATGACTTCAAGAATTTGAATTGAACAAAGATTTTTTTTCTTTTCTTCTGCAGCTGGACCTCTCCTGCCATTGGCTCAACACTGCAAAGGGAAGCTGAACACTGACCTAAAGACAGGAACGCTGTTGTGCTTAGCTCTGAGGTTTAGCCAGGGGGAAAACGAGAGAGCAGTAGCTTTAGAAGACATTTTCCCACTTCACTTAGACTTAAAAAATCAGTGCTGGCACAGTCCCAGGTGGGTAGCTTTGTTTGAATGCAGAGTTCTCCTGGATGCCAGGTGGACTCCAGAAGGGAAGTCCCAGTGCTGGGAGCAGCAGGTGGGGACACAGCCTGGAGAGCAGCACGGGTGAGGAGCTGTGTGAGACCTGCTGCACATCCAGCCATGATTAATGGGCTTGGAGAACGAGCTCTTCAGCTTCCAAACACCTTCTTAACACCAAATCCCGCTGGCCTAGGCAAAAAAATGCAGGCTGACAAGCACACATAAAAACCTGCATGGGTTTTTGATGAGTTTGTTCCCTGTTGCTGCACAGTTCTGTGCCAGACACGAGCCCAGTGAGAGCAGAAAACCCTGCCATGTATATGCAAATACTTGGTAGGCAGATAGGAGTACGACTTTGAGAGTCAGAATTTATAATTTAAAAATACTGTTGTTTAACCAACAGAGTGGTTTCAGTTGCCCTGTTAGTATTTGGATTGTTGTAATTTTCGCTAAGAATTTAGCAGGCAACATCAAAAGCTTTAGCTTGGGGAGTTCCTAAGCAGGGATAAGTTTAACACAATTACAGATGTATTCGTAGAAGATGCAGAACTTGCTGTAGGAACTGATAATTTAATTAGATTCAGGTTTTTGTGATTCATATGCCTAATATTCTGAGTATTATATATAAAATAAATACAACTTAATTTTTCATAGGGCATTGCTTTGTTCTGCTATACAAGCAAAGAGCTGATTACGTGGAAGGCACAGCTTTGATTGGTTATAAAAATTAGGACCTCATTGTACTGTGAAATGGCTTTCAAGTACAGCTAAAGAAAACAGGCTTCATATACATAAATACATAAAATCCCCAGGGAAATATTAACACCATATTTGGGAATTTTATGTTGAAGCTCACAAATTATATGAAGCCTTGAATGCCAGTAGCTGAAATAGAAAAAAAAATGTTCTTCATAAACTATTTATAATACACATTTCTTACAATGTTAACTCAGTTTTGCACCAGGATTTAATGCAACTGCCATGAGACTTTTAAGCAAAGTCTCCCTTGTATCTCTAGGCTACTTACTGTGATCAGCAGAACTGCTGGGTTTGTCATTTCCATAGACCTGATGCAGCAGTAGTTCAGTGACAGTCAGTGAAATTACACCAGTGAAAGTGAGAGAATCAGGCCCATGTTTATTAAGTAGAAATATTTCTTTATGGGTTCAGGAGATGCTTAATACATGTCTGGATGTATATGAAAGGCAGGGAAAACCAGTCTTCTCTGGGCTGACAGTATAATTTAAAATGCATATGCCCCTGGTATCTATAAAACCTCATGTAAAACAAGTTTGCTGTATTTGTGGATACCATGAAGGTCAAAGGGATTTTATAGACTTTTTTACCTTATTTAAGCAATGCGTCAGTAATCAAATTTTACTCATTGTTAAAACCCTGTAGCTACCTGCAACTAAGCAAAACCCCTATAATTTACAACAAATACAGTGTGTCATAAATCTGGGTAGACAGAAATTTAAGATCTAAAGATCTAAGAAAAAAAAGAATTCTTTGGCAGAGGAGGCAACATTTGTATGGATTTCCTATACAAAGCCAAAATCCCTCCCCTTCCAATGGCCTCTAGAAAGTAGAAGGAATGTTCCAAGTGATACCTACTGCAAACAAGTGGTAATATTTGTTATAGGCTTTTAGAACCTCTTCCATCCAAACTGGTGCCCCTGCAGAGCCCCAGCTGCTGGGTTTTGTGCCAGGGAAGGACGGGAGGAGCAGCAGGTGAGCAGCAGAGCAGCACATGGAGTGATCGGATTCGGCACCGGGAGGAAGCCGTCGCAGGGATCCCAGAGCTGGGCTCCTCCTGCCATGGAATAATCACTGTGCTGTAACCCTGCCACACATGAGGAAAGCAGAGAGGCCAGAGACACATCCCAAATGGGCCCATTTCACAGGATTTCTCCTTTGGAAATTGGCTGTCTGCTGCAACTGGAGCCTGCCCAAGTCGAGATGGTTTCATGCTTTGGGAGAAGCGGACACAGAAGTGCAATTTGAGAAGACAAGAACAGTACGATGAAGCTGCTCCTCACTGTCTGTGGCAGTATCAACTGAAAATAATTCTTCCAGCCAATGTCAGGACTTTTTATTTTGTTAGAAAGTTGAGGCTTAGTATGTTTATGTGCATGATTTGCCCATCTTTGTTTTCAGTTTTCAGATTATCTAAGTTTGAGAGCTGTAAGTTTATAAAATTTAGAACACCAGAAGTACTTTGGCACTCAGAAGACATCAGCATCTAAAGCAGTTTGGCTTTTTTTGCATATTTTCTCATGCTTTGCTCCTCATCAGGGTGGACAGAGAACACTACCAAATTGCAGAGGTGACATTTTGCTGATGCACAGGGCAACCAACAATAAAAGAGGAAATGCAGGTATTGGGCACATGTGAATTTTTCCCAATGCTCTTTTGTTGGTTCAGCTTCACAAAGTGATGATTTTTTAATTTGCTTTTAAAAAGACAGAATTATCTTTATGCTATTTAGCCATTAAATTTCCTCAGTACATATACATGCATATATGGATAATATAACAAGAAGACAATGAAAAGAAGAATGCAGCTTGGTTTCTTATTTCTTTTGTTGAACTGTTTCAAGTTCTCTTCTTCGAGGAAGATGTAATAGTTTCAGCTGGAATTTAGAAAGCTAATGATGTACAATTCTAATGTGCAAAACAGAATCCCTATTACAAGGACCCTTAGACAATAAACATATATTGAGTCCAGAAGTAATTTCTCACTGAAAGCTGATGGTTCCAGAGTCCTTGACCCAAGCGTGGGATTTGTTTTGTCAAGATGGCCAAAGCCATCACAATTGCATAAATTGAAAAAGGGCAAAATGATTATATCAAAACGTTGAGAAAACTATTCAGACTAATGAATGCAATCTACAGGAGGATCAGCCAAAGTTACATCAGATGTTTCTTGTCCCACATGCCACAGTTTGATTGTATTGTAATTAATTCAGCTGAAAAGTCTCAGTGAGAACTGTTTCCAGCACAATTTCAAGTTTGGTTTCAAATACCAGAAATCATTTCTGATTTCTTAAAACATCCTGGAAAAAATGTGAGACTGCAGTTAAAGCATGCCAAAAAATACTTATAAAAATTGCATTTAAAGAGCATTAAAGGAGTATTCTCAAAGTAGTCATGATTACCACCAGACCTCTGGAGCTTGGAGCCCAAAGGTACAGCACAAAAGCTGAGGGTTTTATGTTTTATCCAATAAACATTTGCCCTAGATCATACTCCAAGTTCAGAGGTACAACAGAATTTTGAACCAAGCCATAGTTGTATTTATCCAGTTCACCACCCAGAACATGAACAAACAAAAAAAAAAATCAATATTTCCCAAAGTATTTTACGGCTCATCCCCTATTTTTTTATGGCATATCCTACCAAAGACCTACTAGATTCTTGTTGGAAAGAAAGATGCTTGTAGTTATTTAAAGTTTAAGGTCTGGTTTAAAATGACTTTAAATGAAAGTCAGATACTCACAGGCATGAAGTTAAGAAATAAATAAAACAGAATATACTTTATCATAATATACCACTTTATTTTGTTGCAATATTCACAGAAAGAGCACATTGAAATTGCACTTCCAAACCACTTTAAACCTAATTCTGGACAATACAAGCCTAAGACAAAATGAGATATGTTAAAAATTATGGCTCTGGTTTTTCAGAAGTATTGACCACCCAAGTCTATAGTTAACTTCAGGTAGAATTATGCTCAGCATGCCTGAAATTTGGGCTATAAATTAAAGATAAGTGTTTTTACCTGGGTAACATCCCTGTAAGTACCACACACAAATTAGATGGTTTCTTCTCATGGGAAAATTGTCTTCTGGATTATTTTCATATAAAAGCACAGACCAGTGTCAGCCCTCTTACAGGTTGCCTACTAATGGAAGGAGGAGAAGGAAAGATTTATTTGGAATCTTCTAATTGACCTCAGTGGGATTGGGCCTGGACCCATTAAAACATTTATGAAAAGCAGTTTTAGAGCATGAAGAGTACCCAATCTAAAACATTAATATCTAGGTAATATTAAAAGTAATTTGTTTTAAAATTGCAGGCAGGGGAGAAGCAAAATCCTGCTTACATTCAGGACTCAATTCCTTCAACTTCCTGTTGATCTTTTTTATCATTATTTTTTAAAATGTTGCAGAGAACAAAACTGTTGTTTTTCCTCAGGGTCCTCCTTCCTCTTCACTGACCCAAGTGTTAGTGACACTCCTTGCTTTCAACTAGGTCCTGCATTATCCTGATTTTTGCACTAATGTGCCAACATATCACAGCTCCATCCTTTCCCAGGAATGACAGAGGCAGCTGAAGGCATTAAAACAAATAGGCCTCCAAAATTAATGTGTTTTCCAGGAAGTAAGCATGGAGGTATCCAAAGCCAGGGGGAATGTTCAGAAGAGGGGAACTCAATTCCAGGGTGCCACAAAATGTTCTCCATCACCACAGCATGGCAGAAACCTGTTCTTAATGCTATGATAGATGCTATAAATATGCCACTTACTCAGAGTTATTGGATATGGGAACATGCAAATCTACCAATAATGCTTTTGCTTTATGAAGGGCACAGCTACCAGAGGTAACTGCCTCCCTAAGGGTTTAACAGGAGCTTTTCAGATGGTTCCAAGTCCAAACACAAGCCCCTGCTGGTGTATGATCTGTAACAAGTGCCTGCTTGAAATCACCTAGGGAAAGCGAAGCCAGTCAGCAGCAGGAAACGCTGTGATATAAACACAAACAGATTGGTAGGAAACATTTGTGACCTTCCCTGTCCAGGACACCTTTTCTCCAATTCCCAAATTACTGGCTTTCCCTGTTGCCCTTTACTGTTTACTGCCAGAGCCTCCCCAGGTGATCAATGGCCATACCTTCACCGTCGGACACACGGCTGCGGTGTGGTGTCTCTTCCGAGGAGGAGGAGCCCTGTAGTTATCCAGTGCAATAAAAGACAGAATTCCAGTAAATAATGGAGCAGCCCAGCTTTTGACTAGAAAATATCTGCACATGATGCCAGTGCTTGTTTTCTCTTCTCCTCTCAGAGGGACGTGAAGGAGCCACCTCACCCAGGGCTGTGAGTGTTCCCACCCAAAGGTTGTCCATGCTGGAGGTCAACGTTTTGCTGCTTCTCCCAGCCTCTCTCCAAAGCCCTCCCCTGACTACCTTTGACTACCTGGAATTTTTAGAAATTGAAGTATTTAAGACTTGGTATTTTGGAGTTGAAAAGCAAAACATTTTGATTTGAGAATTTAACTTCAATTTCTCTTGAGCGGTGTGGTGTTAATGCTTTCTGTCCTTTTATTTAATTTATGCTTCCTACCTGAGCTATGTCTTACACAGACAACTGCAGCCTGTTTCTCACACTACTGAAATTTTAACCAAACACAAGTACTTTCTTTTCTTGCTTGTTTTTCAGGAAAAAACATAGATTTCTTGCAGGGCTACAAATTTTTAGGGAAGAAGCAAAATCTCTGCTAAAATTACCTGGAGAACGTTTTTCAAGTAGGCCTACTTTTTTTTTTAAGGTCTGCTCCTAGTGAGGAATCTTTGATGCAGTCAGCAAGACTTTTCTTCTGCCTAGAAGACCTATTGATATATCACCAAATAGAGAGCAGAGGAAAAAAAAACCCACCCTTGTGTGTCACTGGATTCTTAATCTATTTTATGAGCCTTAAACACTACAACTCTTTGCACAGTAGAAATTTCAAAATATACAGAAACTCCATTTTTTCTTCCTTCTGTGGTTTTTCTAAACCTGAAGTTTTATGTTTCATGAGTCTTTTTAAACAGCACAAACCTTTTTAGGCTTTTTCCTACCTTCCTTATCAAGGAAGAAAGAAATCCTGTGAATCAGATCCCACGTGCATAATCACACAAGTCTATGAACTAAGTGCATCCATAAAAGGCATTCAGCTCTAACATTGCTGTATAGGGAATGCTTAGACTTAAAAATTATACTGTTTGGACTAGCAACTTTGAAGACATGTTATGAGCAATGCATCTGCACTAGTACTTTTTATTTTCTTTTTTTAACTTAAATCAGGGGACATGAGAAACCTGACAGTGTCTACAATAAACCTGCTAATTACTTCACCTTTTGTAATTCTCATTCCTCTTTTAGTTCCACATTTCCATTATATTAATGAGCACACAGATAAAATGTTTTAAAAGCATTGATCAGATCTCAATTGCCAGCCAGCAGGTTTACAGTAGTAACCTCAACCAAGTTGATGATGATTTCACATTTGTTACCCTTTACAGAGCCAGGGCCCACTGTAAAGCCACCCAACATTATGAGTTGGGTGGGCTTGAATTTGTCACTTACCTTGGGAGGACTCATTTACAGTGGATTTTCCATCTTTGTTTTTAGGCACAAAGTCACCTCCCAGACTGGGGGCTCAGCACAGAGGTGAGGGGATGGTGGCCAGGGGTGAGGGGTGTGGACATGATGGCATGGGGGAGCAAAGGGCTCCTGGCCATCCCAGAGGAAACCCACACCTCCTCCCTGTTGCCTTCATATTTAAGGGAGTGGGGACTAATGGGGGAGCAGCTGCTCATTTGTTTCACCTCACCCCAGTTTACAGTCCAGCCTCACCAGTTTCCAGAGATAGCAATGGGTTTCTTCCACCCACCTCTCTTCCACCTGACCAAAATCCCTCGTTTCTTTCCATCACACAGGAGCAATCTCTTTACGTCTGAGCCATCTCCGCTCAGGCAGCAGTGATCAGCTTAGACCCTTGTCTCAACCACTCTCCAGTGTCTCCAACCAGAGGTTTTTTCCCTCTCCCATTAGTCATTTAGTCATTAGTAATTTTACTCCCCCATTTAGTAATTTCCAAGCACAGTTTTGAAGATTTAGGTGAAGGGCCTTCCTTTTTATTCCAATTTCATTTGCATCTTCCTTCCAGTCCCGTTTCATCGTGACCACAATGTTTATCTTTTTTTTTCCTTTCTTTTTTCTTTTTGAGGAAAAAAGCTTAATTATTGTTTATCTGCATCTCCCTGGATCCTATCTCCAAATTATTGCACCAAGAACAAGCCTCTAAATAGAAACCACACAAGGGAGAGACACTGGGAATACTCCAACTGCAGGGAAACGTTGGATCAGAGATCACAGTATTAAGCACCAGAGAGCCCAGGTACACAGGCTCAGGAAATTCAGTTTCATTAGCTCTACTCATCATCCAACTACACGTTTCACACTCTATCATCTCCTCTTATTCATCTATTGCCTTCTCAGATCTTGAGTGCTTCTCCCCTCTTTACTGAGTCCTGAGGTATTTCCATTATACTTCTTTCCCCTTTCTGTTATTTTAGCCCTGCTCTCTTTTTCCCCACAGTTTTTTGCTCTGTATTTAGAGCCAGAAGATCAGCAAGCATGGACAGGATGCAATGATTCATCCCTCTAGCTCTCACCTCAATTGTATAGCTACAGCAGGGAAATTAGATGCCATATCTAAGCTGTACCTAGGGAAGCAAATGTGCAGTGGAAGCAATAGGGCTAAAGCTACAGGGAAAAAAAAAAAGAAAAAAAAAAAAAAGCCTGGCTTGGAAGTAAATTTATTCACTTATCTGCAAAACAACATTTTTAGCAACATGGCACATTTGTTGTGTCTCAAGGTTTTGTGTCTTAGTTACTTGATTAATTGTGCTGATTTCACTTTGTGTTTCTTATTCATTTGTCTCCTTCTGGTTGTGGGATTCTTTAGTCCTCGGTGCCTAAGAGGAATGCTTGGCACCAGGGTGGGATTGCTGTCTGGGATGTTTTTGCCATTTCCCACTCTGTTCTGAAATGCTTGTTGAGCCCTTGCAGTATTCCAAGTTGTGAACATAACTCCAATGTGTTTTCCTCCATCAGCTCTGTTTCATGGCCTGCAGTTACAAGGTTTATCTGTCTGGGTTAGAAGCAGCAGGGACTTAACAATATACTGCATTTTTAAAATATACTTCATAATATACTGCATTTTTTAAATGCATTAGCAGAATTTCTTTAGAAATTAAGGTTTTCAAGTTGCTCTGATTTAAGTGTGTTCAGCAATTTAGTCTCCTAGAAAAAGAATAAGGATTTTACTCAAAACACTTTTCTAAAACATCTTTTAGAAATTTTATTTTTTTTTAACCACAAGGTTTGAAACACAAGTGGTACAAGAAGGGTTGTCAGGATATAGATATTCCCTTCTGGTATATAATATCAGACACCTTCCAGCAGGTTCTTTTTTCCCTCTTTTCCAAGTATTGGGCTGAAAGCATTCCCAAGGAGGTGAGGAAGAGCCCAGCTGGCATGCCTGGTCTGGGGCAGGCTGAAAGGGCTGAAAGGAGGTTGTGGTCACGTGGGGTTGGTCTCTTTCCCCAGGCAGCACTGACAGAACCAGAGGACACAGTCTCAAGCTGCACCAAGGGAAATATAGGTGGGATTTTAGGAAAAAGTTTTTTTTATGGAAAGAGTGATAAAATACTGGAATGGCTGCCCAAGGAGGTGGTGGAGTCACCATCCCTGGATGTGTTTAACAAAGCCTGGGTGTGGCACTGGGTGCCAGGGTTTAGTTGAGGTGTTGGGGCTGGGTTGGACTCGATGATCTTGAAGCTCTCTTCCAACCCAGTGATTCTGTGATTCTGAGACTGCCTGCCCCAGGGACAGCCATGCAATCTTAGTGTGCTCATTCCTGTGTCCTTCCAGGACGCCCAAGGGCTTGGACTGAGCCAGGGGTTCACTTCCCAAATGCTTCCCCAGTGGGGACATCCCTCGAGACCCCCTGAGGTGACTACAACTGTGCTGAGCTGGCTCGGGATGGTTTTCAAACGGGATTTAGGGAAGGGAGGAACTGCTCTGCCCTGGGTCTGCTGCTGTCCCTGAAGGGGGTTCATTTCTCTGTGCCTGATTTCTGTATCCCCATTTCACCTCAAAGGAGGCTTCTTTCCTCTGCTTGGTCTGCTTTAAAATGTCTGGTACAATGAATATGGAGAACCACAGCAGGAACTTGATCTCAGATGGCACTATTTAATTTTATTGTAATAATGGTAATAAATGTACTAAGCACAAACAGTGTGCTCCATATAGAAATAGATTTAATACATGTAACTGGATTTTGAAATTGGTTCTCCTGAATGGACACCCATTCTTGTTCAGATCACAAGAAGCATCTCAGATGGTACTTTGAAAGATGATAGAATACCTGTCATCTCAATATCAGGATAAAGTAGAGAAGGAACATTAGATTTATACTGCAGGCCTGTGAAAAGAATTTTTTTTTTCAGATACTTTGATTTTATTTCATTATGTTTCCTTTTCTTCATTTAATTTAATAATATGTTTCAAATCTATTTATCCAAATGCATCTGTTTTATACTTGGGGAAATACAATCTGAAAAGAAAATGTAACTTTTTTCCAGTAAAGTTAAAAGAATGAAAGGCAACTAATTTTAACATATTGCCACTAAATGTCATCTTGTTTGCTGATAAAATACATGGTAAAGCATTTTCAGAAATCAGTTCTTGAAACAAAACAGAGCTTTTCTGGCTAATGAATGGAGATGCATTTATTTATTTATAGAGCGTTCATCATTCTAATTCCTTTGTGTTTCACAAATATTAGTAAGTTGATCCATGCTGCACTGAAAAGAAGGGAAGTCTTACTAGCTCCATGAGGCACAGAAATCACATGGTCTGCCCACACTTACCAGAAAGGTGCACGTAAACTATAATTAGAATGAAAAAAAAAAGAAATTTCTCTTATTACTGTACTTAACCAGTGAAAAGTTCCCTCTCTCATTCAATACTTCTAACCTGAAACATTAAACATCTTCAGTCAACCAGGGACACCTAACTAGACAAAAATGTTGGGTTGTTGTTTTGGTTTTTTTTTTTTTTTCTATAAATACATTCTTTGACTTCTTTCCTTTTATTTCCTGAGCCTTTACTCAATACCTGAGTTACATTTCCAAGCTTTTTCCTGCAGACATCACCACTAGAGAAATTATTTTATAGCATCACTGAGATAAAATATCATTGAGATTGTCATCTAATTACATACCTTGTGGGAGCTGAGTTGTAAGCAACCTGCTAAAGGAGAGGAGACCTGTTTGTTTTTCAGGGTGACCATACCCTGGTACTTGTACTTTTTTCAGGAGGTATAATTTTGTCATGTGTTACATTAGAATCAAGTTTAAAATATCAAGTTTAAATCATATTTTTTATTAGATACAGTCCCTTTATGGTGCCTAAGCCTTAAAAGGTCATTAATTTTATCTGTGCAAAGTGGTAATATTGCCAGAATATCCATACCTAAGCTTGCAAAATTATTTTGGAAATAGATAATAGTATTCAAATGTGACCACTGACAAACTTTAATGGGCAATCTCTGGACACATGTAAAAGTGAGTCCTTTGAAGTTGTTTTGCATTAGTTAATCTTTGCTCTAACAAAGTCATTAGGGCTCTTAGCAGCCATTTGAAGGGGTAAGCAAGGCCAAAAATGAGAAAATTTTGCATATCATTGCTGTTTTGAAAGAATCCGCAGAAAATTCAATGTATGTAAAATGTTTTGCTGAATTCCGCATTTCTTCCTGATAAATACAAGCTCTCTCTCTCTCTCTGTAGCTCCTTGTTTGCATGTTTAATGTTATGCCACTCTGTGAGTCTCCTCACTATGGAATTCAGATGCTGCATTTGTGCATTTGCAGGGCTGTGACCTCGAGCAACGCTTGCTCAATGTAGTAACTACCAGTTGAGAAACAAAACAAAAATCAACTCTAATTGTGCCCATTTAAATTCAAACATTGAAAAATAGCTTAAATATGGTATTTCTGAATGTAAATTTCATAAAAAGTCTGACGACTTTAGGATTCTGTTAGCTCTTTAGTCCCTCTGTAACGAGGCTATTACATGGCATTGCTCAGATTGATGTTGAAAATAATGCAGCTGCTCTTGCAGCTGCAGCAAGAATTCACAGAAGCCAGGATGCAAAGCAAGCTCTGATCGAAGTCCCTGCCTTTAGCTTTCTGCAGTGGAATTGTTTTTTTCTCTTATTTATTTATTAGCTTAATTCCAGCATCCTCTGAAATGGTGGGATGGCCTTGCTGGGAATAACTGAGGGTTAAAGCTTTAATGGCTTTACTTTGCCTCACAAATGAAAATCCTGGAATTTACTGTTTTCTGCAAGCCAGAATAATTCTGACAGCAGAAAATGCTGGTTAGTTTTGGTTTGTATTTTTGTTTTTCAAAATGAACACTTCAGGGTTGGTCAACATCAAGACAGTAACAGTCACGAAAACAAGAGCATCAAAAAGGAGGAAAGATACTTCACAGGTGTGCAGGTGTACAAGAGCATCTGCGTGCTTCTGGTATTTAAAAAGACATTTATGCCTTTGGGTAGGAACTGATGAACTCGCAGGCTGAGACCTCAAAATGTTTGTCTTTGTGTGGCCAGCAGGCAGGTTTGGAGCAAGGGGCAAATGCAGCATCCTCCCTTCTGCTTTTTGATTCATGCAGACAGAGGGTGACAGGAATGAACTGCAGCAGCAACACACTGGGCCCTGAGTAAACACAGATTTTGGCAATCCCAAAGGCATTTGACACTATCCTCACCCCATTTCCTTACTCTGAGGAGGATATCTGACATTTTGGTTCTTGTTGGCTCTTTCATGGACAGGTTGATATTAGCTAAAAACAATTTTTTTAATAATTTTGAAACCGAGATTTACACATAATTTAAACACAACAGGAATAAATCACATCACTCAGTCTTTCATAGCCACCTTGTAAGGCCTTCAGAAAAATAGTTTCCAGGGAGACTTACAACAGCAGATGATCCAGAGAAGCAAAGGACCATCATTCACCTCCCAAATCTGCATGTACTAATGACTGATAATTCAGTAGGTTCTGTTACTGGCCAAAAGTGACCTGTACTCAGGACAAAACAGCAATTGTAGACCCCTGCTCAAATTTAATTCTTAACTTCAGAGCTAAGACAACACCTTGGAAGATCTCTACTCATGTCAAAGTTCATAAGCCCAGGTGTAGCCACACCAAACCCTTCAGGTTTCTCCTGGCAAAATCAGCTGGATAAAAGGAACTGATGCAGTTCTTTTCAACTGATGGAAGTTGTTGGGTCACCTTAGCACACGTTAGTATTCAGGGTGCAGTGCCTTGCATCCATTGGAGCTTTGCAGAATTTTCTCAGGAAGGTCATAAAATAAAACATTAGAGTAGTGTAACTTAAAGGTTACAAAAGCATGGGCTACACAATCAGCATTAGTCTGTGACAGCACTGGCTCCACTCCCAGTGTAATTTTTAGGAAATAAAAGCAAGAACCAACCACACATTTAATAAAACCAACAAAAACATGTTAGGATCAACTTTTGGATCTGATTTTCTATTGTTTGGTTTTTTGGGTTTTTTTTTGTCAGTGTCTCACAGCCATCACTGGATTCCCCTTGGCTGTCACTGCTCTTACAGATTTGTGTCATTGCATAAAGCCATGGCAAGGACCAGCTCATACACCCTGAATGAGAAATTTGTACCCATAGAACTTGTGCCGTGTACCTTTCTGCTTATCAAGGGAAGAAAAAAACTTCCCTACTGTTCTTGCTGTTCAAGGTTAAAATCCATATTGACAAAAAAAAAATGCAGCAGAGGTAATAAACACTCACAGGGATTACACTGGAAAATGAAGACACTAAGCTAAAAGAAGAAATTAAAAGCAAAAGCCATATTAAGAAACTAAAAGCTGTCAAAGAACTGCCTTGAATATTAATCTGAGCTATTTTAGCCAGGCCTTTTTCAGCACCTTTTCTTTCCTGCTAACTTTTATGTTACAGCTCTATTGCCAGTACTGAGTTGCTGAATTGAAGCTCTGCCTGTCAGGAGCTCTTTTCTGTGCTTTAGCTCCCAGTTGTTACTGGATTTGCCTCAGCTGCCATATGAAACCCTTGCATGTCAAATTACAAAGCAATTAGGATAGAATGCAGAGTTCTGTTACACAGGTTAAAAAAAAATCCTGAAACCATAACTCTACATTTTCTAGGTTTGTAACGATGACTTTGGAAAGTATTAAAATATCTCTTTAATTAACATAATCCCCAAATTACTGACATGTGCTTTACCTAGTGTCATGTAAGAATTTTATCTTTCCACCTTTCTCTTTTTCCTACCTCAGAGGCTTTTTCTGCCTGTGAATGTTTAAAGTTCATTATTTCACACTGCGAGAAATGGCATAAGCACAACTTGAGTATCTGCTAAAGTAGCTAGTGAAGTAAAGAAGTACATAGATGAACTTTCCAAATGTTCTGTCATACATTCTGACCCCTGAATCTTCCTCATTGTGCCCAACATTACTGCAGAAATACTGAGTCTAAGCTGAGAGCCCTGGGAGCCAGGCCATCAGTAGAAGGCAGATGTGGTGGAATGAAGAAGGGTCCAGAGGATGGGTCAGTGGTAGCTGCCACCACTGTGCTGAGAGTCAGGAGCCAAAGAGGGACAGACCATGGCTAACTCATTTAATATCTCTGCTTACCATCCCCGTCCCCCAGTGGGATTCATCAGATTTAATTACATATCTAATGTGAAATTCAGCCTCACCCTGTGAGTTATTGCACTTCCTCAATTCCTCTTACGTTGTGGAAGCACAGCACTTCACAGGACTGGTCCTGCCATGAAAATTAATTAGTTTATGCCTGAGCAGGGCTTTCAACATACAGATCATTCTGTATGACAAAGTAGTATTAGATAACAAACCAAGTTATTCAATTGAATTACGGAGCCATAAGAAAATTATTGTCTCTCATTTTTAATCAAGCAGGCTCCAAGCCAGATTAGTCCCTGATGATGATGCTTTGGCTATTTCAACAGATTTTATTGCCACCAGAAAAGTTTCTCCCTTGCTTGCACCCTACAGTTTTCATTGCAGTTTATGTAACACACTCAATAAACCCAGCTCTAGGTTTCAGGTGAGCCTCTACCTTCAGGGAGCAGTAATTGTTAAGACAACTTGTTGAAAGTGACTAAAAAGCCCTCTTTGTTTGGAAACAAACACCTCCACCTCATTTTGTTTGGGGTTTTTAATAAACATCCTGTTTAACCATCACTCACTGCAGAGATACTGGAGATGAGAAACAGTTCTGAAGATTCAAGAGAATTAAGCACCAGGAGTTCTACATTTCTTGCCACGGCATCAGAGAATCCCCAGGTTATAGATGTGCATGGGATTTCATATGCATGAATGCTTCAGTGCCCTCCCACCAGTTCTCAGAGTCTTTATTAGCTCCATAACCCAAGCAGAAGAATTTCACTACTGCTTTTCAGGGTCATCTGAGTAGAAGCTTCAAGACAAATTGTGCTGCTGAGGTCAGAGAAATTCAGTAGCTAACTTGGCAAAAGAGAACTTAGTTTTGTTTGCTGAGGGATAAAGGTGTGGTGTTTTGCATGGTCCTCTTGGCAAAGATAAATTTCTGATCATAGCAACTCCTTTGTAGACATAAAGTTCATCATTTGCCATCTTTGTTGGACTTGCTAAAATTTTTGGGACAGATCAATGTCAATTTATACCATGGGAGGATCTGGACTAGTTCTATGAGGTTTCTGATTTCTCAGTTAGGATGTTTTCCATGGATCCCTTTGGCATGAGCATCCTTATTAAGACAAAAGCAGTAGAGACCTGCCAGAACCCATTCTGCTCCCTTTTTCCCTCTCCATGCATTGTACCCTGCTGGGTTTTTGCACTTTTTCTTCCATTTATTGCTCTTACACTGGAAATCAGATAGAACACATAAAGAACAACAGCACCAAAGAAATAAAGGCCACAACAACAAAAGATGAGAAATAGAAATTCCAGTGAATGACATCTATCCTGGGAGATTCCTCCTTTGGGGCAGTGGAGCAATATGAAGGGCATTCAGAAGGAGGATACACCCTGTGCCCACTAAAATTCACTTTGCATTTTAATATGATGGCCTTTTTTAAACCTTCCTTTAGTTTCTCAGTGTCTTATTTGCTGGCTTCCTTTCCTTCTTCCCACTCTCATGCCTTCCTTTTCTCCCTGTTGCTTCTTTTTACTGATTTTGATTTGGGGAGTTGTTGTGGGGTTTGTTATTGCCAGAGAAAAGAATTAGGCCCACAAAGGAAGATACTAGATTTCTTACTTTGCAATAAGGTTACTGACTGAAGCTCTAGCACTGATTTATCACAGAATCATGGAATGGCCTGGCTTGGAAGGGACCTTAAAGCTCATCTGGTTCCAACCCTCCTGCCATGGGATGGGCAGGGACACCTTCCACTAAACCAGCTTGCTCCATCCAGCCTGGCCATGAAGACTTCCAGGGATGGGGCACCCACAACTTCTGAGAAACCTGTTCCAGGGTCTCACCACCCTCACAGTACAGAATTTTTTTCCTAATATCTAATCTAAACCTACTGTCTTTCAGTTTGAGTCATTCCCCCTTGTCCTATCGCTACATGCCCTTGTAAATGTTTTGATTTTATTTTTATTTGCATTTTTAATTTTTGCCAAGTTTCTGTACACCTCAGCATCATCCAAAGTGTAACCAGAAGGAAGTACCTCCACCAAAATTGCCTTTGCTCTGATGGAGTGGTCCTAGTTAGAAGCTTGGGTGTTGCACTTTTTACCATACAAAACCTCATAAGATTTAGTGGTGGTGGTTTGAATTTGGTGAGCAGAAACAGCTAAAATGGTAGGTCTAACCTCACACACCTCTTCTCAATTAATGAGGGTTAATGAGCAAAGCTGAGGGGACAGTCAGGGGACACCCATCCTGGGGTGGTGAGCAGCAGCTGGGGCTGATCAGGGTAAGGTGTTTGTCAGGTCCTGCAGCAGAAGGATCTGTACCCAGCCCACCTCTGTGTGTGTGAGCCAAGTGCAGGCCATGCAAGGTGTGAGGCACCTTCTTTGCCACAGATCTGGCAGCTGATGTGCTTGGTGCACTGCACAAGGGGTTGGAAGCCACTACAGGTGTGAAAACACCTCCTTTAGGTTTGGGCTTTCCTAGGGCTGGCTCCCATAGGGATGTGATCATTTTGTGAAGCGAAGAGAGCCCTCTCTGCACTGTGAGCTCTCATTGAATTCCTGCCTCATCCTGGAGGCAGGGCTGCCCGAAGCAGTTCTGAGATTCAGACCTCTTAATAGCATGTGGGCAGACCTAATCAAGCCCACAGCACAGTCTGCAGCAGCACTCCTAAACCAAACTCTGCCCCTCTGCACTCGTTCTTTACAAGTACTCAGCTCCCACCATTTCAAAGCAATCTTTCAGAAAATCAATAGTTCTTCATCTCCTTCAGAATGAGAGCAAGTAGGACACTTGGACGTTTGCTTTGTAATCTCTTCAAAAATTGCTTTCTTGTCTTCCCAACAGAATTAGGAAATATTGCAGTACCAAAAAAAAAAATATATAGAAAAAATCTCAAGCTTTTTCAGCGCAGAGTCTCACTGGTAGGACCAATCTTTGTATTCCTTTTCATTTAGGGTTTACCCTAAGCTCACAGCTCTGTTTATACCTTAGGCACACACACACATCCTTGTTCCTCGCACAGAGCAATTACTTGTTCTCACAACTCCACTTTCCAGGAGCCTACTGTAAAATCCTTTCCCATTTTAAAATTTCCATTTTTCTCTCCCTCTTTCCTCTCCGTGGCCCTTTAGCCATGGAAGTGAACTGCTCTGCTCCCTCTGGATCCAGGCGAGGAGGGTTGGCCGGGCTTCACACCCCGTCAGAGGCAGCGCTGACCTTTTTTCCCAAATTGACAATGCGGGGTTTGTGCTAATGGGATGACATCACTACACAGAGCTGGAATGCTCTCCCTGCTGTCTCTTTTGTCTCCCGGCATTTTTCTCCCACACTTTTACAGGAAGTGTATCCCTAGGAGGGAGTGTAAGGAAGACAGTCACACAGTGCCTGAAAAACATACGCAGGAAACATCTTCAATTTTCATCTCTTTATTTTTCCCTAGTCACACCAGTTACCAACAACATATCCTGAGCCCTCACTACACGCTGAATCTTCCTTTTCCTTCCTCCAGTTTGTGATCACTGATTTTTTTTGTTTTTTGTGTTTGCTTTGCCTCACTGTCCTGAGACGTGCTGCTAGGGAGATTGGTTCCTCTTGGGTTTGAATTATAATTGTAGTTGTTAGCCTACTGTCCTTTTACAGCTCTAATTTTATTCAAACAACTTGTTAATAAGATCCTTGAGCATCTCTACAGCAATAAATAGTTAATTGAGGTGCCTAATTTGGTGTTAAGTTGTTGGCAGTTTATATTACTGAGCATCACAGCAGAAGTTTTAAAATAACACTTTAAAGAATACATGGAGGGGAAGAGGCTCCAAGGAAATTGAAAATTTTAAGAGCTTTATTTAGCCATTTTGAGAGATTGGCTCACCCATTTCAGTGCGTACTAGAACTTTTGAAGATGCTGCCTGTCCTGGATTCAACTTCCTTAAAGCTTAAAAAAAATTGTCTTATTGCTGGTTAAAGATTGGCAGCCATGTGCCCAAACATGCAGCCTTGTCTAAGCCAGCAAACCAAAGAAAAGCAGGTGATGGGTTTTGGTCAGAGGAGGCAGAAGGAGCAGAAGTTTCCTGGTTTTCCCTTTCTCCCCTCTCCCATGGGTCAGTATATATTTCATCCAGCCTGCTTCAGTGCCAAATGAAATGGATTAACTGGGATCCCAGGTACTTTAGTGAATCTGCTTACCCTGAGCTGTTTTAATTAGCACAAGAAATGCACCAGGAGCTGCAGCAGTGGAAGAGAAAGGCAGTATTGACCAGCTGGAAGATGCAGACTCTTAAATCACTTTTTTTTAACTCAGGGGCAGCCCTGCAGGACCATGTCTGGCTGCATCCTTCCTTCAAGGAATGATAAGCCAGATAAAACATAGAGGGGGAAAAGGGGAAAAATTCAGAGGGAGGAAACAAATCCATTATTACTCAAGATGATCCAATCCTGGCAGAAAGAAGGATTTATCTACTTTCCTTTCTTGCCTAAACAATGCCCAAGTATTTCATAGGGGCACCCAGGATTCCTGCACACATTACATGATCTTCATGCTGCCCTTTCCCTTCTGCACTGGAGCACTGTGCAAGAAGCCAAGGACATTATTAACACCCCTGGTGGACACTTCTCTCCATTATTTTAATAGTATTTCCCACTTAATTTTTCATGTTATCCTTAAAGACACCATAGGTATTTCACCCAGGATTTGCTTCTTACATTCTGGTTCTGTCACATTTACCCTCCACTTTAGTTAACTACCACAAGCTATTGTGAGCAACAGAAGGATTTGGAGTTGTCTTAATTTGAATGTCAAACCTAGGCTTAACCCTGACCCTAAGCTTCTGTCTTTGCATGGGTGCCTAGTGAACTATCTGATAGCTGTCAACAGTAATTATTAACACAGTTTAATATTTCTCTTATGTTTGTAGCCTAATGAGTTTAGTGCTTTTTCTACTCAGCACCACATAAACAATTGATACAGAAGTTTCAGTCTCAAATAGCAATTAGGGTAATATGCTTAAAACCCTGCAAACTACTATGAAAAGACCACGATTAACCTTGCCAAATTTCAGCCCAGAGCCAAATTTATTGGGTTTTTTTAATAAACCAGTTAAATACAGTGAGTAAAAATAGTGTTTAGAGTGGAAGTGCTGACAAAACCTTTACTGCAGCAACGTGGACAATTCAGCTGTAATAATGGCAAGTGTGCCCTTATCACAGCAAGAAAAATGTAAGGAGTCCTGAATTTGCAGTGAATGAGCCATTACTTATGTCTATCACAAAGAAACAAGAGTACTGAACAAAAAAAAATACATTAAGGGTTGGATTTTTTTTTCCCCAAAAGAAAACTAAAAATAAAAAAGATCAGATGTGACTCAGGCTTTCAAACAATAAAAATAGCAAGATAAAAGAACTAGGTTGCTTCATTGCCTAAAGAAATGGCTAGAATCTTAAAAAGTCTGAAATCTGATTGTGAGAGACTCACTTTATGGGCTGCTAAGGAGGTGCTGACCTTCATCATCAATAGATTGTCTGAGCCTTTGTGGTATTCAGCAGTAAAGGAAGTGCTTAAAAAGTCATCCCGCTGAAAGATGGACTGGAAAAAATCTCCAGTTCAGATCTTAGCATAGCTGTTGACAGAGCACATGTTCATTCAGAAAGTCTGTCTGTAAATCTAATTCAGATAAATCTTCCTTCATTTTTAAGTGATAAAACGGGACCATCCTCACCTTTAGAGATGGATCAGGATATCTGGAATTCAATATAAGCGAAATTATTATAGAGGAGGGCATAGAACGACCTGTCTGTTGCGGGGCTTTGGATGTGTTTTGTTAGAGCACTGTATTTCTCTGTCCTAGAGGACACTGAAGGAGTGGGATAACACGAGCACCAGTGGTGCCATTTCCCTGCTCTTGCTCCAGTTTCAGACGCAGTTTTGCCCGTTCCAACAGTTGGTCTGAAATGGACTGTGGCAGATGAGTGCCCCGTGATTTCAAACAGCCTTTTGGGAGAAAGGGGCTGTTACAGATGAAAGAATTCAGCTCCTTTAACTTTCTGGAAAAGTCCCATCCTTGCCTAAGCACTACCCCAGCGTGGGAGCTGTCACATACCTTGGAGCAGGGGGAATTAGCCATGCTGGGGTATGGGGCACCACAGCTGCACATTGTGGCATGCACATTTTTTCCCTCCCAACATTTTTGCATGGAGAAGCACAGAGAGAAGAAAGAGAAAACAATTCCTCTCTCTCTGCTCCTTGTTTTCCCCCATGTGGAATGTTTTTGGAGATTGTTTACCTGGAGTGATTGTTTCATTGGATTCTGGTGAGGATTGTTTGGGTCTGGTGGCCAGTCAGATCCAGCTGTATCTTGGGCTCTCAGAGAGGGTCACGAGCTTGTTAGTTAGTTAGATATAGTAAGTTAGAAAGTAAGTATGTAGTTTAGTATCTCTTTAAACAGTGTATTAATGTAATATAGTATAGTTTTAATAAAGCAATCATTCAGCCTTCTGATCTGGAGTCAGACATCAATCGTTTCTCCCCATCCGGGGTTCGCCTGCTTTTACAATGGGGAGGGTGACAGTCAGAGGGGGAACCTTTGCACAAAATGCACGTGTGCTGCAGACACCATCGTGCTGTGGATGAAAAATGCTGTGCTGCTATCCCTGAGAAGCCGTGCACATTGGACATTCACAGCAGAAAGCACAAGACACAGCTGGGCCTCTGGTGACTGCAGCTGCTGGGGCAGCACAGGAGGCCCGGCCAGGCCGCCCGAGCAAGGCAGCTCCTGCTCGTGCTGCAGGGGAAGGGAAAACAAACCAAAACAGAGACAACAGCAACCTCTGCCAGCTCTGATCAGGGCTGGGGGAGGGAGAATTACTGCTCTCTCCAGATCTAGTGCCTGATTTGTCTCTGAGCGCTAGCAGGGCATTTTATGGGGTGCATTCCAACTTGGATCATGGCCCTCCTTGGACTGCTGCTGCATGGTTGGGCTAAGGAATGTTTCAGAGTAAGAAATGTACTCAAAGTCCCCTTTTGGCTTCCCAGCTGCCGTCCAGCCTCCCCAGACCTGCAAATCATGCCAGGGTATGATCCAGCAGTATGATTCCAGAGGGAATCCCTCCTTCCAATTACTTCTTCCTCCACAGACTGCCGTGACAGGCAAGTGTGACCCTCAGAAACAGCAGCTTATGTTGTCTACTGACAGCTTCTACCCAGGTTGGTAAAACAGACCTTTTTCTGCAGCACAGCCCCACAGAATTCACATCCCAAAGAGCTGGTAACAGCAATGGAATGGTCCAGTTTCAAAGCAGCTTAATCCCCTCTGGGAACTACTGAAAGAAATTCCTCTCTCCTGTTACTCCACTCCAATCAATGCTGAAAGGTTCTGCCTTGCTGTATGTAGATTCAGGAAGAAAGCACTGAAGCCTTTGGTATTTAGAAAGGTTTTACTTCACATCTGCAAGGCCAGAAGCTTTTTTTTGGTTGAAATCAAGGTTTAAATTCTGAAGAAAAAAGGGCTCATCAAAGAACTGGCAAAGAATTTAACAACTAGGTGCCAGCTGAAATGCCAGTGTGATTTATCAGCAGGTTCTTCCCTAATCTGATGCGAGATAATAGGAGAAGGTGTTGAAAGCAGAATCAAACTAGATACAGAACAATAAGCATAAGTAATAGGATTCATAAAATTACGCACATTATCTAGTAGGCAGGCCACTCTCCCCAAGAAGGTTTTGTTAGATAGATTGGGAAATTAACAGACAAAACCAGAAGATTTTAAAAGACAAATTATGTTATTTTCATTTTGCATGCAGATATTTTTTTCCATGTAAGCCTCTCCATTTGGAGAGATGTGATTTCCTCAGTGATAGACCCAACAAAACACTTGGCTGTAGTAGCTGGTGGTGCCACGTTCATACATCTCTTCGCAAAGATTAACCCTCAGATTTGCAGAAAGCTGAATTTGCTTATCATAGACCAGGAAAATCATTCCTGAGAGCTCACAAATTTAGAGTAGTTTCCTTCTACTATAGCACTAAATTGTCAATAGACATATTCCCCTGCCTAGTAATTCATTAGAAGCATTTCACAGTAAACCAGACATTTTAACAAAAGCCTTGGGAAAATAGTTAACTGACAAGGATAATGATTTTCTAAAAGCTTTTCCCTGGACATGGGTTTGAGTTTTTTCATTGAGATAGGGGTTAAAGGGAGGCTGCCTGATACAATGTTCATCCATTGAACATCCCAAAGTCATGCTAATCAGCTTGTAGAATTAAAAATATAACAGGAACAGTGTAAATCCACTTGAAACAGCAAAGTTCACTTCTCTGGTCCATCAGAGAAATGTCTGCAAGTGACCAAAGAATCTTTGGTCTGCATTTCACAGTTTGTTCTCTTTTTTATTTATTCTACAGTAAGTTACTTTTGAATTAAGTTTGGTCCATCCAATTTCCCATTCACACTGGTATCAGCCCCCCATCAGATGCAGAGCTTTGCCTTTGGCAGCATTCTGGCAAGGAGCAAAGTCCACTAATTCTCCTCAAAAGTCTCCTCAGTACTGTGTGGCTGCTCAGAGGAAAACTCCTGCAAACTTATATCGGCTGCAGACTCATTTTCCAAACTTGTACCAGACCCTCAGTGAGGAGCCCACCCAGGAGGCTGTGAAAGTGCAGTGCCCCCTCCAGAACAGGCTGTAGCCTCATCCTGCAGGGCCCAAGGAGCTCCAGCACAGGGCCCACGGGTGACAGCTCTGTTGGCCTGACATGGCACCGAGACCAGCAGGGCTCGTGCCCTTGGTGCCTTGAGGAGCTGGAGCAAAGGCTAGATGGAGTTCAAAGGAATAAAGTGGGTATTTATTGAAGTGCCTTCAAAGGCCACACCCTGGCAGTACCAGAGCCACAGTCGTGGCTCTGCCTTGATGGCTCCAATATGGAAGCAAAAGAGGGTTTGGTCATCTCACATTTTTATAAGTTTTAGTCTATTTGCATATAGGAGTTAACTGTCCAATTAATGGCTTCAAATTATGAAGTTTCACCCTCCTTGCTTGCTTGACTGCCCCTCTCTTTTCATGTTGTTTGTGCTTTGGGCCTGAAGTTTGGGATTGTCCTTGAGTCTCCAGCTAGAATAGGATTGTTTGTCTTCACCACCCTGTGACAAGATCCTAGTAACACTTAATATAAAGCTAAAGCTGCACACCAAAACAGAACAGAAAAACTTAAAACTTAAGTTTTTTTACCCTCAGCTGGGGCTGGCCTGCCTGGAGTCTCCCTACTCTACTGCACAGTCAAGATAAATCAGAATTTCCTAAATTGCCCAGTGCTGAAGCCAGGACTGGAAAACACAGCTTCCAATCTTTAGGCTGTGCTATGATTTGTTTTAAAAAGGGATTGAATGTCTTACAAACAGGTAAAATTGCTGCCAGATTCAAGTACATTAGCCTTCTCCAGCTGCTTTACTGCTGCCATTCAAAATAGCTTGCTATAAATATGATTCCTTTGAGCTCTATTCTGACAAGTGCAGAGCACTATCTGGGAAGGGCTCGTGGTTTTCCATCCCCACTGAACTCAACAGGAGTTATGATTGCTCAGCACATTGCTGAAAAAAGTCTGCTGAAATTACCTTAAATCACACAATTATCCCCTCACCTCTCACTATTTTTCTTTCAGTCATGGAAGAAGGCAAGGAAATAGAAAGAAAGACAACAAAAGAAATAATGCAGACAGAGCAAACCCTGAACAGAAATCGGAAAGCAATGAAAAACATGCTAGGACAAAAGAAGAAACACCATTAGAGACTGGCAAGTGGATATTCCCAAGGCCTCCACTTCATATTTCTGTGTCAAAACTAACAGAAACAGAAACAGAGTTGGTCTGAATTGATGAGCTGGACATTTCCCTTGGGTTTGCCGAGTTTTTGAGGATTGGTATCACACAAACAGCATGTCAACATTCCAAAAAACCTCCTCAGGACAGCACTTTGCAGCACATTGAGGAGCAGCTCCACAGGGCCCTCCGGGAAGGCAGCACTTGCTCCAGGCAGGAGCAGCAGCAGTGGCCAGGTTCCCCCAGCCCTGGAGGCACAGGGATAAACCAGCAGAATCACCCCAGCAAAGGGAATGCAAAGCACTCCTTGCGCTCACTGGGTGCAACAAAATCCATGTCAGCAAGGAGCACCATCCTAGGATTCCTAGGGTTGAGTGAAAATCCTGAGATGCAATTGCATGATAAATCCCAAAATTAAGAGCTGTTCATAAATAATAGAAGGAGGGGGGCACTGGACTGAACCAAAAATATCTCAGGTAATTTTTAAATTTTTCTCTAAGGTTCCTACTCTATGTATAGGGGAAATCAAAAGGACACAAAGTGAAAAATAAATGCTCTATTTTTTAATCCCAGCTCTATCAGGGACAAACAATATCTCAATAGCCAGGGAAGTTCCCACTCTGCCCCAGCTGTCCACACAGTAGTGCATCAAATGTTTAATCCTTTGGTTAAACAAAAGTCCAATTTAGCCTCTTTTTTCCCCTACAGTATTTCCATCATGCCCTCTGTTTCCCTTTTTCCTCTAAAGCCAGAATATGGCCTCTGGATCTAAATCCTTTTCCTTCCCATAGGGAGCAGCCCCCTTTGGATTCAGATGGCTTTGTCTTCAGCAGCCAAGAATCCAAAAGCTGGGGTTTTGGGGCAAAAGGTTTCATGGTTGCCTGAGATACTAAAGAAATAATACGACTTTGGCAATGATCTTTGAAACTAATCTGTGATTTTCATGACTTTCTGCCTTTAAGTACTCAAACTTGAGCTGTCTCAAGCAGTCTTGTTCTTTGATAAGTAGTTATTTCTGAGCTTTCAAAAGCAGAGTCCTTTCCAGTTTCAGGCTGAGCCCCCTAAAGGAAGGATCTACAGACCTTTGACTTTATTCAAAATCTCTTATCCAGCCTGGAGTTTTATCAGTATAATATGAGAAGAAAAGAGTAAAAGAGTGAGTACCTACCACTCTGGCAAGGTTGCAATTAATTTCACAGAGAGGAGGGAAGAGAAAGGAGGTGTAGGAAAGCCCAGCAGGTGGGTCACTGCTCCAGCCACCAGCCTCCTGTTTCCTGGAAGCCAGAGCCAGCAGCACTTACAGTAAAACTGATTGTTCAAAGTTGTATCATTATTCCCAGATTTCTCCAGTGCTGCTAATCTCAGTTAATTATATTGGAAATCCCTTGTATTATGACCATGTAATTCATAATGTGCCAGCAGAAGTCATGGTTCATAATAATCACATAATGGACAAGGACTTAGACGTAATCAGATTTTAGTTACCCTGTCGTGTTTCCATAATGCTGCCATAAAACCAACATAATCACAAAAAAGTACCAGTTATTTAAACATTTTTATCAGATTGATGTACGGTATCTTTCTCTCCCTCTCCCTCTTTTTTAAACAATGTAAGATAACAAAAATTGGATTACAATTGCTGGGAACAGACTATGATAAACTGTTTGCTTGTGTGCAGCATGAAATTTAATAATGGCATCAGTGTCTCGATTTTTAGCAGTTAGACCTATTAAATAGTAGCACTCTGCAGCCAAAGGCTGCTTTCAAAGAGGCAGCATTAGAGCATTGTGCAAACAATATCTCCAAGAGCTCAGCTGTCTTATAAACCTTGAAAGATGCCCTATATCCTCACAATTAACCTGGCTGCTAACATTTACTGTGCAGATGAGGGCTTGACTTTTTCCACAATACATGATACAAAAAACCCCTTAGTAGCTGTAAGGATTTTTAAAGGCCAGTGTCTGCCTCTCAAATAAAATAAAACAGAAGGGGAAAAAAAAAAAAAAAAGACACTTTCTACTTTACAGGAATATGGCTGGTGATGAGAATAGAGAACTTGCAAGCTGCACTCTCTGGACTCTCTCTAATGTTTTATCTCCACTCTGACCCCAATCACTTCAGCTGTGCACTTGACATCCTGAAAAAGGGTCCAGCTACACTTGTTTCAGCCCTGTACTGCCAAACTTAATTCAAAAGAATTTGTGAAATGTTAGAGCTTTTCAGCTGGCAAGCAAATATCCTATTTCTATTTTTTTTTCTTTACCATACTGAAGGCACTTTATTTTAAAGCAATAAATATTACAGGAGTGAGTAAGGTCAGAAAGTGTCACCCTTTCCTAGAGCCTTTTTTCCCTCTTACATTATGAAATGAGCTGTGATGGGGACAAAAACAGTTGTCACTTGGGAAGAAAGAAGGACTTGACTCCTCCTAAGAGGAGATGAAAAGGTGGTGAGAGAATAGCTGGAGATGATGGAATTTCTTCCTGGAATTGTGGACAGAGTGGTTGGGAAATCACAGAATTGTAGGGCTGGGGTTTCTCAGCAGTCTCTTAATCCAGCTCTCCTCTGAAGCAAAACACAGAACATCCCTGAAGACACTTCTGTACTATTTCTAAAAACCTCCAGTGAGACAGACTTCTCTATATCAGCGAGCTGATAGAGAGTTTCTCCCCATCTTTCATGCTGCAAAATAGCCCATGATGGTTTTGTATCCTTATTTGACATGAAGGGCAATTAGCCACCCTATTCTCTCTGCAACCTCTTAGCAGATCTCTTTTCAGTCTTCTGTGAATTAAATAAATTCAGTGCTCTTAGTATTTCGTCCCAGGCCATGTTTTCTAAACCTCTGCATTTTTGTTGGTTTACTTTGTATTTTCTCCAATTTGCCTCTTTGTTCAGATGGAGACAAATTGGAGATGGTGCAGAGAAAAGCAGCAAACTTGAGCTGCTGGATTGGAACTGTGGTTGTTTTGCTCAATGTTTTCTTAAGAAATAAACAAAAACTCCTCTGCACTTTGTGGGGGTGAAGAGACACATGACATGCAATAAGCTCAAAGGTCAGGAAATTCAAAGTTACGGTTTCTGGTGCAAAATATTTCCAGAGATCTTTCAGACTTATGGAAATTAAGCCTTTAGTCTGACATTGCAAAATTTTGAGTTAGAGATCCTGATCCAGAAAAATGTGTGCATAGCATTAAATTTGAATAATATCCCTAAAGCAAGTGCTAACTTACATGTTGCAAATATCATGCAGTTCTTGGCTCTTATTTAAGCCAAAATGTCTTTCCTAGATCTCTCTATGTATTCATGTCATATTATCATTCTTTAGATCATGTTGTTTTGCAAACATGCAAATAACAGGCATTTCTGAACAACTGGCACTAAAATTATTGGATTGGAAGAAAAGAAACAAAGCAAATTTATTAGAAATGAAAATGGAAATGCTTGTTTAATTTAGAGGTTTTATATGTTGGACAGCATGCTGCTGATTACCACTGACGTCAGGAAGGCAGAGTTATCAGGAGAAGAATTGGTGGTTTCTCACTATTTCTGCACTATTTAGCTACCATTAAATTAATCAGGAGGGACTTAGTCAGCTTCATTAAAGTTGGCCTGAGAGAGGAAAAAATAATGCTCCCTTGGAGAACTCTCACTGTTAAGGCTTAAGAATTAAGTGCTTTCTGTTGCTGGTGAGGAAAATAACTGCAGAAATTGGGACATAGTCTTCACTCTTCTGTAATAGAGAATATTATAAATACACTACATTGGGAAACATTGCAAATTTCCCTAAATTTTTGGCATCCATCTGTTGGAATGTAGGGAAATAGGACTTGAACATCTGGACTGGGATATGAAGGGTATGAGAAATCACTCTTTAGCTTAAAACCTCAGTGGAAACCATATAATATACACATCTCTATAAGACCTCTAGACAATTATTAACAGCTTAGATACAAAATAACATTAAACCTTTCTGAGGATCAAAAGATCTTGTCTCACACTAATCTCCTAATATCAGACAGCGTAACAAACTTCAGAAACATCAGCCTGTTTAAAACCTATCCAGATTTATCTTTCAGACCCTGTTCTGCAAATAATCCTGCCCTGTGATTTAAAAATGAATGAGAAAGGTTCCTGGCTGCTGTGCACAGGAAGAAGTCCACAGCATGTGTGCACACAGCTTTTGATGTGGGGTATCTGAGGCAGAAACACTTCCCACATGTGAGCAAAGGGAGCCTGATCAATTCCCCAGGGTGCTGTTGGGGAAATAGTCCAGCCTATTCCACAGGCTGGAATATCTCCATTTCCCACAGATGGCTGTGGCAGGAGAGGAGCCCCAGTGCCATCTCCTCTGCACACCTTGTGTGTTCAGGTAACCTCTCCTGCAGCTCATTGCCCTGGGATTCACAGGCTTTGTCACGGCCACACGCCCTCTTCCAGGCAAAAATATCTGCAGAAAGCTAAAATCTGCCCAGTGGCTGTGGCCCCAGAGCCTTGGGGACACCATTTCACACCTACCTGGAGTGAGGCAGTGTGGTCCAACCAAGCCTTCCATCAGCTTCCTCACATGAGAAGCAAAAAATGAGTATTTCTATATAAATACCTACAGGAATAGAAGTTCATCTCCAGGAGCCTGTCTGCTGCTGGGGCACATTAGAGAGGCACAGGCAGCTTTCCTGGCATCAGTGCTCAAGGGCAGCCCTGGGAGCACTGCAGGATTGAGGATTTTTGGATGTGCTGCCCATTGGGTCAGGGCACAGCCACATTTCTGCCCACTCTCACCTCCTCCTGCAGCTGAGGAGCCATCAAGGCAGGACAGAGTGTATTCCCTTCCTTTTGCAGCACACAGACTGGAATTCCTGGCCATCCAATGGAAAAAAAGGGTCAAAACAGGGACTTTATAGAGTTTTCCCTGCCCTCTCTCACTGAAGGAGCCTTGCAATGACCAGACACAGCCCAACACCATGAAAATCCTCAGTGGAGAGCACATTAAAGGCAATAAATTTATCTTGAGAATCCACTTTCTGCAGCTAAAAATCAGATTAGAAATGATCTTATCATCAGCACAGGTCCTCTAGAAACTTCCTGGGAGTACACTTGGTCTTAGACTGAGAACATCAAAAATTACAGTCACTGACCCCACCTCCCCAAAGCCTGAGTGGGAGATGCTGACTTTACTCTCCAGAAATATTCTTTAAACTTCTAATAAAAAAGTTGCTTCCTAAATACAGCCTACTCATTTCACTTGCTTAAAAAAACGAAAAATAAGAAAAAAAATCAGCAGTTTTTCTCTCCCTATAGTCCCATCACTATATTTTAGGCTGCAAAGCCAAGAAATTGATTTTTTTTTCTCCCTACTGATACTTATTATCTTTTATAGCTGCAGAAGATTTTAGAGCAGGAATGTGAAGCTTACAGATGGCTCAAACCTGGCTTGTGCAACAGATAAAGTGGGAATCTGTTGTAATGATCCATTTGGACATGCTCCCATTTTCTGATCACTGAATTTGAATCTATTAATCTTGTAGACATTTCCAGCATGCCCATCACTGTGAAATAAAGCTGAGAAACTGCACTGTGTCAGTAAGGATTCATGCTCCTGCTCTTACATATATGGCTTATAAAGTGCTTTTTTTCTCAAAGGAATACTACAAGTTGACCATAAAACAACATCTTTCCTCACTCGTGTGTGTACAAGAGCAAAATCTGTATTCCACAAAGGACAAGCCATATTTCCCAATAATTTTGATGCCAAAGAAGATCAGTCAATTTCTAATTAACTCTAATTGGCTTCTTCACATGCTTTTAAATTATTTACCTGGAGGTGACAGGGGCTCAAAAGCACCAAGCATTTTCTCCATGCTTTGTAAATGTTAAGCAGTATACTTGATGAAAAATAATCACCCACCACTTGTCACTTACAACCAAAAGCCTCACTGACCAAAACAGATGCAAACCACATGTTTTATAATCACCAAGAAACACAGGCAAGGACCATGTGGTAGATTGCTTAGTAGGTAACATAAGGGAGGAAAAAAAAAGAGAGAGAAAAGAGAAAATACATATTTAGAACAACCTTGGGGGAGGCATGAACCCAATTTAAAAGATATTGGCTCAAAAGCCAGCACCATGAATGATCAGGGCATGTCTCTGCTGGCTGGACCCACAAAGGGCTCCTCTACAAGCCAAAAATCCTGTAGGGCACCTGAACCCCAGAGCTCCCTGCGTCTCCTGTAGGCACTGTGATACCCAAGGACAGACAAACACAAAGGTGCAGTGCTGCCTCACCTCTCTCCATGGAAAGCAGTACCTTAGAGCTCACCTTGAAATGGAGTTTCTTTTCTGTTCAGGGCCCTAAGAAATTGGAGGTATTTATCCTCCCAGCTGCCATCTGCTCCTGGAAGGAATGGTGCAGGAGCAGGGAGAGTAGAGCAGTTCGTGTTTAATTTGTGGCTCTGGACACTTCCTGGCTTGAGCCAAGGGAGCAAAAAAAAAATGCAATAGGCAGGCAGCTTAATTTATAGCCACAAAATTAGGCACGCTGGGAGAAGGCTCAAACACCACAAGCAGCTAATGCAGGCAAGCAGCAGCCAGAGAAGGTGTGCTGTTAAAGGATTTTTCATCTGAAATGTCTTTAAATCACAGTGCTGCATACCTACCCAGGCTGCAGAGGAGAGACAGAGATGCAGCCTGAAGTGGGCACTGAATTGGAAAGTGTTCATGGACTGATTTGAGAGTAACTTTATCCATGAGGACAGTTTAGAGAAAATGTGTTATTAAAGTACTTTATTTCCATTTAGAGACTCACACAGGCATACACAGACAGTAGGTGGTGACAGCTGCTACCAGAACCATTTGTTATCTTACTTCTGTTCAGCTTTTGACAGTGTGAAATGAATATAAATGCTGAAAAGCTTTACAGAGGTGAACCAAACAATAAAAAGTAGGGAGGAATGAATTCTGGTTAGGTTACTTTAGGGAAGAGCTTTATTTCTGTTTATTCCTGAGGCATGGATATGTGCTGTGTTTCTAATACTGACAATACTGCTGAGAGGATTCTTGGTGGATTTTACCAAATCCACACCATCCTGAGATGGTGAGAGCTGGCCTTGAAGCTAACTTTAATATCATTCCCAGAACTGGCATGAAAATAGGACTTCAGCAAATTATTGCTTTTCCCTAATAATCTGTCCATCAAAATGGAGTGAACCTTTCACATAGTTTGCCTTAATAAAAGTGCTGGTGAGATATCTCTGTGTTTGGACTTAGCAGGAGCAAATCTCTTGGCATCAAAAGGATTAAATTAGTTGGCCTGAAATTATATTGCTTTTTCCAAGCAATCATGACAGCTCTCAGAATCTTGCTACAATATACTCACATCACACCAGCTGACAGTTGCCTCTAAAAAAACCCATTCATTTTGGCCAGCTCCTCCTGTGAACACTATCAGCAGACTGATGCTCCTGTTTCAGAGTCCAAGAGGCGTTTTTGAACTACACCCCATCAAGGGGAAGCCCTGGTCTCAGTTTTGACTTTTGTCTGATTGTTTGGTTCTCACATGGAGAATATTTACACCATTCTCACCTTGGTTGCATCTTGGATGGACTGACAAATTTTGTCTTACAAGGGCAATCTATAAAGGAGATTTAGGCCTGTTGTACAGAATATAAAGTTCCTCAGGAATTACTGTAGTATATTGATTGCACAATATATGTTTCATTAGAGCTTGGGGTATTTTGGTTTTGTTTTCTTTTTTTGCTTCTATGCCTACTCCTCTTACCCTGACAGAATTGATATAACAGGAACTGTCCATAAAATAGGAATTGGTAACAAGAGGCACAGATTTATAGCTCAGCACACAGATTAAGCTGAAGTCAAGCAGATATTTTCCTAATATCTTTGTTCCTGATTTAATGCTTCTAAAGCAAAATATTTACTATATGAGAAAGACTTCAAAGTTTGCAGAGAGAGGGAGGTAAAACCTTGGTCTGAAGTTGGGCCAATAAAACAGGAATGACTTGGGCTTAGGAGTGCTGCAGGGAACATCGTTAGCTTCTGTGGGAGGGAGAGATTCACGTCAAGTTTATTTTTATAAAGCAGCATCCACCTAGAAATGAGCACAGACTAAAATGCTATAGCTTCTGAATTTGGTGGGCACTTGAAATCTCATTTTTTCAGAGAGCTCTTGGTTCCAAAAAAGGCCAGAACAGTGACAGATAGGTAAATCCTGTCAGCCTTTGGGGAGCATAAAATTTGGTTTTGAACTTCTCTAACATTCTGCCCTACCTGGTCACCAAACCCCTTCCATGTGCCTCTGGTTCCTGCTGGTTGTAGCTGAAGAGGGAACTTAGGCCTAGACACAGACAGGAGCAAAGATAAAGCCCATGGCCATGTGTGGAGGGCAGGCTGAACCCCACTCCAGCAGAGCTGAGGGCAAGCAGCCTGGTAACCTCATCTGGCCAAGTCAATACTCTCCAGATCCATGCTTTTCTGGAAAGCAGTGGCTTTCTGAATAGAAATAAGGATCATTTCTCATAACTTAAAACATATCTGAGGTATAGCTGGCTCCCAGCCAGCACTGTGTAACTAATAATGTGCCCGAGATAGCAAGTGTGTGTGTCCTGCACACACATCATTATTACAAAATCCAGTGCTAGCTCTGCATAGAGCAGCTAATATGCCAAAAATATCATAAGTATATATTTGAATTATCCATTGCAGAGCATGCTGCAGGAAGGCTAGTAAATTCAGTTCCTCTTACCTGCCATCTGCATTCATATTTAGGAGTGAATTATATGTTTTCAACACGTTTTCTAGCAAGTTATTTACGCAAATCTCATTAAGAATAAAGACAGGGGGTTTATATACAATTCCTGATCTGCCGACTGAAATTGCATACCAAGATGTCAGCGTGACTTTGAATAGGAGCTGGAAAGCTGTGCTGCATGAAATCACATCAGAGAGAAATCCCTCACGCTTTTTATTCTCCTTACTGACGTTTCTTTTCCTCTCTCCACTGAAACAAAACCACCATTAACTAGTTCTTTGTTATGCTGGTTTCCTGCAGGATTTTTGATACTAGTGCCTAGTAGTGATAAGGGCTGGATTACAGTTCAACATACAAAAAGCAGTTAGTTTTCAGCCCTGTGCGAAGCTCACTCTCAGGTTTTGAAAGTAATTTTCAGGAGTAGCCTTCCTCAGCAGACATTTTCTGGGATGCAGTTAGTGTTGGACTTGCCAGGTGCCTGATGTGAGATGCAGTGACGTTACCAGGCTGATTACTTGGATGGCTCTGAAGGCATCTGGTTAGGACTGCTGGCTAATAGAAGAAAAGGCACTAATTAAATATTTCTTGCCTTTTCAGGTTTGTCCCTCTGATTAACCACTTTAAAAATCACTCCAGGGAAAGCCACACAGTTATCTTTAAAACAGAGAGGCATGATTAAACATTCCTTTGCTAACAGAAAAATAGTGAAGGAAAAGGAAAGCAGGCAGCTCCAGCAAGGCTGGCAGGTTTTTGCTGGATTCAGACTAGCTCTTAAGCCTTTCAGCCTGGCAAGGGAAAGCCTGAGTGATCTTATGGAAATTGCCAAAGAATCCCATTGCCGCACACCATTTGACCAAATTTGCTTGTTTTCCTGAGATGATTTTGCTATCAAAATGTGTCTGTAGCCACACATACAGATGGATAGCCAAGAGATGGGTATCCATTGGCACCCTCTTCTTTAGGGCAACCTGTAGTGAACTGAGCATACACCAAACCTGTAGCAGTGATCAGTAAACTGTCACCATGGCCAGGTTCTGACCTTTGAGCCTTTCACCTCGGTTTCAGTGAAAAAATCTCCAATGTGTCAATGTACAGATCACCAGAGCTCTAATTTTAATCTTCCAAATGACACACTAGGGAAAATTAGCTAGGAGCTACCTTAATGACCAGCATTTCCACTGGGCTTTCACCACAGCCATGGTGGGTTTGAGACATCTTTTTCTGTCTTTCTTATTAACTAATGACTGTGAGATCCTTACTCATGAAATTTCTTTGCCTGCTGCTGCCAAAATTCAAGCTGTAATACCACAACAAGATCTATGCTGAGGTCATGAGGTTACAGACTTGTTCTGTGACCTTTGGGAAAGTACTTTATCACAGGTGTTTACACAACTGTGGTTTCAGCAGGTTTTTTTTTAGGGTCCTAATATTGCAAGAGAAATCTCCTTTATCAGTGAAAGTTAAACATAATTAGAGTCAGTTCACCACTAATGCAAAAATTCCAGGTAGTGCTTTTATTCCTTACATTTCATTTATACACTGGATAACTCTTTGAATGCTCTTCTAAATGGGATGCAGCAATCTTCTAAAGGATGTGTGTACACAGAACTTACACAGTGACCTCCAGCTGTAACAAAACCCTCTTTTTAAAATTAAATTATTTCTGGAAAAAATATTCCTTAATACTGCATGGACTACTCTCAAGTAGACTAAGTCTGGAAGTAAAAAATGCTGCTAGGTTTGCTAGCTATGGTAAAAAAAGAATATAAAATGTTAGATTTCAAGTTATTAACCCCAGATTGGCTGTAAAGCTTCAAATGTTTAATTTGTTTGCTTCAATTTCATAGCCTCCGTAAGCTTTAAGATTTTGGCAAGATTTCTGCAGACCAAAAGTAAGACATATCTGCAAATTTCCCAGTTTGGAATGAAAATAAATTTTGTAACATAACTCTGGAAAAATAAACCCTCAATGGCACAAAATGTCCAAGCCCACACCTAAATTGTGACAAGACCTTAAGGTAGTCAGAGGAGTGTGATGGAGATGTTTTTACCTTCTGCTCAAAGCACTCCAAAACACCAACAGCACTTTTAAACTTCAAAGTTAGTGCTGTTGGACAGCAGACTACAGCAAGATAAAGAAAGGTTGGTTCTGCCAGGTGAAACATGGAAATTGCAAACAAACCTCATCCCTGCTCATTATGTCTGTGCATGGCACAGCCTTTCTTCCTCCCTTGCTTGCGGTCCAGTGAAGTTTCCCAGGGTAACAATCTGTAGCTACAGAAGCTCCTTTGGATCCTTAGGAAATTTTCCTTTTTATCTTCCCCTTTGAAACTCAGATTTGAGTCCTTCCACAACTCTTCTCCACATCCCCCATGCTGCCAAACCCAGCTTGCTCTCTCCTTCCTAATTCCTCCCCTGGGAACTTCCCCACATGAGCTTCCTCAGGTGTTTTCTAGCACAGTCTTTGCCTCACGCACCAAAAACATTCAGTCAGACTCAATATTCAGTGTCAGACTGGACAATGCCAGGGAAGAACACTCCTCCCCATGCTGCATAGCCAAGCCCTTTTATCAGAAAGGCCAGGAAAATGCAGTGATGGGTGGTGAAACACACACACACCAAGCATCACCTCCATCAGACTTTGGGAAATGGTGCTGTGCAGAGGTGGTTCACCCAACAGAAGCCTGTTCCAGTGGTTTCCATATTGCTACCAAAAAAAAGTCCTTGGAGCAGTGAGCAGATGGAATTGTGCATCTCACCTATACCAGACACCAGGGCTACTTTGCATGTTCATGACCTTTCTGTTTACTACAGAAAGAACCATTTCTACAAAACGAAGTTGAATCTTACTTTTGGTGCATGGTGCTGTGGTTTGTATGGAACAAGTGTGGAGTGATATCTCTCAAATGCATTGGATTACTGTGGAAATGCTACACAGAAATCAGGAGAGGGATTGGGATATGAAAAGTATAGAGCTGAGATGGTCGCAAACACGGGTGCATCCCTGTAAAAATATTACTCTGATTTTGGGAGATTAAGGATTGAGTTATTATTAGTTTCTTTGAACTCTTACTCTGAGATGTCTTAGAGGAGGCTTGACAGAACCCAATCTTCACTGTATTTATACATATTTTCTGAATCCTTATCTGTCCAGATATGGTTCAGAGAGACTCATGTCTTGGTTTTTGTCAGAGATAACTGAAGGGTTACCCAGGTCTAAACATAACTCTTCATATCAGCACCAAGGCTCGAGGAAACTCTGAATTGCAGCCCTTTATACTGAAGGGATCCCTAAATGATTCTTTTCTTCTCACAATCATTCAAGAACTTGAAAGTCCAGGGAGAAGCCTCAAATCTCTCATTCCCATAAATTTAACAGAGGTCACAGCATGGCCAATTCAGCTGAAAAGTGTTATTACAGAAAAACTTGATGATACTTTTATGTTCACTGATGTGAACATAATTCTCTGGGTCTTTTAGCTCCATATAGCCTGCCTTATCCACAGAGACACTTCAGCAGATATATATGGTACCATGAGCAGAGTTAAAAGTGATGAATATTCTGATTTATAACTTCTACTGATAACAAGATGATAGAAAATCTTAAAAATATGGGTGTTATTATATACACTGTGTAACTTCACTCAGCAGATAAGGGATGGGAAATCAAAAACATTTATCACACCTGAGCTGGGGGGACACTTCCTAGAATGACCCTTGCTGCCTGTAAAGGATTGAGCTGACCAATGGACAAAAATCTTAAATATAGGGTTAGCTCTGTAGGTGCCAAGTGTGGATATGAATCTCCCACCTTTCTCAGTTTATAAGGCCCACACACAAGGAAGAAAATGCATATATTGAAGGGCTTTTTTTTCCTGACAGATTTAATCATCTAAAGAGATCTCAAACTGCTGAGTTGACATTGCACCTCCTAAAGACCAGCCATTGGATTGTAACTACAGAAGCACAAGAAAGTAATTATTCTAAATAAATTTGTTAGGGATGAGGAGCTGGACAAACAGGCCAGATGCTCCTCCTTCCACTTCAAAGCTGTGGTGAGGGACAAAGCAGAGTCAAGAGAGAACCCCCTGGCAATAATTCCAGAGGAGAGGCTGCCTTCATCCACCTCTGGCTCCAGGTCCTCAGCATCATCCAAGAGTTTAAGCACACAGCCCAGATAAATATGACTTTGTTAATCTTCATTAGAAATCTACTTTTAAAGCTGATTCGCAGTGAAGTCACTTAGTCAGATGAAATCATTGCACACTAAACAATCCTGTTAGGGATGCTTATCCAAGCAAAGGGCGTTCAATTGCATTTCCATTAGCAGCTCTATATGGTTATTGTCCTTAAAGACAGGGCTCTTAGACTTAATCTATTTTCTTAGAGCTGAATTTTCTCAAGAACTAAAAGTTAATTTTTACTGCTTTCTGGCAATACGAAATCAGGTCGCCTGCAGATCGATAAAACAGATTTGAGGACTGAAAGTGGCCCTGCCCACTCTGCCAGTGCTGAGAGCTCCCTGAAATTTTAAGAAGTTCTGGATTATCTAAGTCTAATGATGCACATTATTAAATAGAACATTATTTAATGAGAAAGTCACCGGCTGTGGTGAACAGCAGGTGATTTATCTATCAGGAAAAGAGTATTTTTTTCAACAGAAAATATGATGTTTCTCTCTGTTAAATTCTGTACGGCTCAAGAAGGAGGAAAGATGTTTGATCTCATCCTTTTTACTTTCTGTAGCAGTTTGCTGGAAGGACAAGTCCTCCCATTAAATGAGGGGGAGCTTTTCTGCTTTCCTTGCCTTGTTCCATTCTCTGCCTTCCCACCTGTGGGACTAAGGCAGAATTCACCAGTGCTTTACTGAAGTAAGGAAATAGCTCTGACTCCCCCTTCAACCTTGACCTGAAGACAGACAGATTTGGGGAGCTTGAATTTTTGAAAATAGGAAAGAAAGTATATCTTTCCCCTACAAGTTTTTCTTAGGTTTTAGTGTATTCTCTGCTTTCTTGTCTATCTCTCCTGGGAGGATCACAGCATATTTTGTGTTATGTTCCAATATATTTGCACTGATTTCTGTAGTTAACTTTAGTTAAAGCCAAGGTATCTTTTACTTCAGTTTTCTCCATTTATCAGTTACAAAAAGTGCTTCTAGCTAAGAAATGGTGTCTTATAATATTAATTTATAGTGGGTTTTTTTCTTGTACAGTCTTGCTCTAAAGGCATTGCTGTAGATGATCCCTTGAAGACATCTCCAGATGATGTTTCCACTATTACCCCTGATATTGAGGTAGAGCTTCTAATCTGCTACTTGGAAACTGGGGAAGCCTGGTATTGCTATAGAATCATTCACACAGGTGAAGATAAATATTGATTTTATACACTGTTAGGCTGAAAGCAAAAATTAAGCAAAGCCTATGAATAAATTTGTGCAGGAGGAATCAGTCTAATAATGAGAAAAGAGGAATCAATAAAAGACAACTTTCCCATGGCACTGGTGCTTAGATTGGACTGATTCTCAGACTTTGAGACATTCAGCCACAACAGCCATGTATACATTACTGCTCTGACAAGGCAGAGGGGAAGGATGTTGCAGGGAAGGCATATCCATAGTTCATGGCACACTTAAGACTGAAGTTAGACATATACAAACATGCCCAGCCTCATATGACAGGAACAATATTATGAGCACTTGATCTCCTTCAAGCCAGATTAGGTCAGGGATGGCTTCAAATTATTTCCATTGCATAATCCCTCATGGGCTCACTTGTGATCCACATCAAAGACCAGCACTACCAGCAGTGCATAAAGAAGCCAGAAACAAAACTTGCACATGGTGGAGATAAAATCCCCATTAGTTTCAGATGAGTTAGGATTTCTCTGGGTTTGTGCTGCCTTTAATTAGCAATCAGGCACAACAATCATTTCTGTGTGCACGTCGTGCCAGCAAACACTTCATTACTGAGGCCTCTGCTCATTTTTTCCCATGTTTGAGATGTATTAAGATGGACACTGCAATTAGTGCAGGGTGAGGGCTCCTTCATGCAGTCATCTCAAATGAATGCAGCCACAGCAGCATGGCTGCAGCAGAAGAGAAGGCACAGGAGGCTCCTGGCACAGGGAAGGGATAATGTGTGGGGTGGAAATGCCACAGTGGCAGCAGGTTCATTTACCTACACAGGCAGTCATGGCATGTCTGAGCATCCTGACAGGATGTCTAAGCATCCTGACTCAATGCCAAGGTCCTCAGCTCCCATCCCCACCCCTTTCCCAAGCAGTTCTGGCTTGGAAAGCCATGCCTACCTGCACATGTTGTGGGTGTGCATCCTTCAGACTACTCCCAAGTTCCATTCTGGGCTGGCAGCCTCAATGCCCAGGAGTAGTTCGAAAGCAACAAAAACTTCAAAAGAAATGCACATCTTGTGCAAATTAAAAACCAACCATGCTTTTTTGTGGTTTCTCAAAGAAAAGGGGAAAAAAAACCCATATAACGTTTGAGTGGACTCCCAGTTTTGGAGAAAATTGTAAGTATTGCTCTCTTATTCTAACTGTGACTTCCAAGAACACTAAAATGCAAAAGCCATTTGGGCAGGTAAAATAAAACAGGAAATACTTTTTTTCAACTCATTTAATTTATCTTGATTTCAAAATGGTAAGATGAGATGACCCCATTGCTACAGAAATTAAAGCCTATCCAGACCTGCTTTGGTTTCTATTGTCTTGAAACAGAAACCCCTGACACAGTGAGAAAATAAATGCAGTCAGATGGAGATCACTGAAAAACTGAAGGAGGGAAACATTTTTCACTCTTTTCCTTATCTGTAATTCTTAGATATAATCATACCAATTTGTTCTTAACTCCTTTAGTTACACAGCACAAGGAAAAGTGGCAATCAGTAATGCCTATTTTCAATAAAATTCATTTAATAACTTGAAGAATGGGAAGAAATCTATTGATCATAGTGGGCACATTTTATAATGAAGGAACTGATACAATACTATACCAGTAAAAAATATTCTGAGACATAATTAGCATAGACAAAACCTGAAATACAATCAATTGTTATTTTTTAAAAAAAAAGAAAATATTAAATTACTCTGAGCTGTCCTGCTAAAAATAGCTTCGTGCCATCAGTTAACTAGTGCATATAGAATTTTTATTCCCATTGAGTTTTTATGTCATCACCACATTGTAATGGTTTGCTGGTAATCCTTTGGCGTTAATCATGAATCCAAATTAAAATATTTGTTCCTGCATTTATTTGCATTTACTGAGCTATTATTTCTTTAATTTCATGTAAATTTCACAGCTCCTGCATTCATTTCAGAAGCCCTATTAACAAAAAATCAGCCTTAATATTCTCCCCCATAGTTGCATAAAATACACAGTAGTGGGTTTTGCTAGAGAGATATCTTATAAAATATCATATCTAAAGAAACAGAAATAGAACAAAAAATTAAGGAGCTCAGTTTTAAAGTGTTCATAAACAGGTATCTGTAGGGGAATAGCTTTCCTAGTCTTAAGAAAGGGAGTCCAAACTATATCATCAGTTTTAGGTCTTGTATGGGAAGCCAAGTCTGGGTCCTCCTAAAAAGTGGAAATTGTCTTCTCTGATTTCTTAATATTCAAGGCTGCCTTTAGCACCACTGATACTACTGAGAACACTGGCTGATCATTTGTCAGGCTGATGCAAAAGATTTACCCTTTGTGATCAAAAGCTATTAAAACCACTTCTCATCTATCACAGCTCTGAGAAAACCTGCCATGGATTGACCTCACCAAGCAACATTTGCTGCAGCCTACCTGACCAGCACTTTTCATCATAAGATAGCCACCAAAATATTTCCTAACTTGCAGTCTGAAGCTATAAAATGAATCACACGATATTTACGTGCCCTGTGGTCCTTTTGGCCCAGGCATTATGGCATACCAGGGTTTAATGATCTTAATAACCCCATATGGCTTGCTGAGAAATTAGATTTTCCCTTTGGTTGCAGAAGGCAATTTTCAATTATAGCAGATGGCAAAACAGTGAAGGTCTGAGAAGTCAAGAACTGACTAAGAAACCTCAGATTAGTGCTTAGGCCTTATGTTGCTCAGCCTAATAATGTCAGTGGTTGAATTTTTGCCCCAGATGAACACAGCCTTGAAGCAGAGCACAACATTTCAGCAGAACAGTCCCCCAGTTCCACCTGCTCTTCAGAGGCCAGGCTCAACAGACACCCAGAGAGCCACAGGAAAGCATATGGGAAAACAACCCTTGGTGTCTCACATGCACAGCTCAGCAACCATTAGGACTCAATTTTATTGGAAATTGGAGAGAGCCATGCTGAACTCCAGGACAATTGAAGATGGAGGTTCTTCAAAATATAAGAAATTTTTCAATGAGATTTTATATCCCCTTATAGGTTTTTGGGGTTTATTTTTGTTTATCTTGCCTTTTCACCCTGCAAGCAAGATAAAATAAATCTGCATTGAGAGCCTGTGACTTGCTGTCTGCACCTGGGAAAATCAAACAGAATTTTCTATTGGAAAGATACTTTTTCCATGGCACACATGGGACTCCTCTGGGAATCAGCTGGCCAGCAGGAGAAAGAGGCTGCTCACCCTAGGTTGGAAAGTGACACCTTTTCCCAATGGGATTGCCCTCCTGCCATGGGAAGCCCACAGCAGGCAGTGGGAGGTGCACTGGGAAGTGCTACCTGGAAGGATGTTTGTGACCTGTCTCCTACCAGAGCACCCCTGGACCTCATTCCCTGTCCCCCTTCCCTTGATCTGGAAATTGTGGATGTAAGGGTTGAGGGGAGGAAGAGGAAGCAGATTTTATAACATGTTTCTTCAGTATTACCTCTAGGTAATGCCTGGAAAATATGTTCATGGTAGTGAGGAGTGTTTTAAGGAGCCATTTAAGATCTTTGGGGGTTAGCAAAGATTTCCCTGTGTCCTTGCAGACTCTGCTCCACAGCACGACCCGCTGCCAATTCTCTCCCTCCCTCCCAGAAAGGCTATGCACAGAGAATGCAATAAATCTGCAAAGCTTTTTTCTGCTCTGCCTTTTCATGTGTTCAGTGGAAGGCAGGGCTCTCTAATGCCTCTTGCACAATTCATAGGGAGACACATGAAGTAGAAAATAGCACCTCTGTTAAGTAGTACACGATTGCTTTAGTGATGAGTTAACAGAGGGAATCTCTTATGGAGGCACAGTGGGGGGAAAAGTCTAAAACAGCTGAAGGTTCACAGGTTTACTTCTAAATCCTCTGCATTTTTCCCAGTGACCTTTCAAACACTTACAAAAGGTCTAAAATAATTAATAGTGATCGAGATTTATGCACTACCTGTCAGAAGAAAAGACATCTCAAAAGACATCTGATCTTGGTCAGTGTGTTATGGACTGGATCAGCCAGGACCCTTTTACCCAGATTATTCAAAATTTCAGACTAAAAATTCAGTATTCAGCTACTTCTGCATTCCCTAGCTTCCTTATTTTGCACCTTTAAAATAGACTATATTAAAGTCACTTGAGAATGGAATTCTAGTGAAATATTAAATAATCAAAAATAAATAATGCAATGATGTGATGATACAGTGCAGTCAGTGGGCATTAAAATGGAGGCAGAATAGAAAAAGAGCTCTAGAAAAACAGAGATTTTTAGGCTCAAATAGAAAAACAAGAAATGTAATGACTGATATTCCTAATCTGTGGGAAGTCTGTAGTGCAAAGTATACTTTGCTCTAAATGACTCTCCTAATCTTTTTACCCCTTCAGAAAAGGGAATAAAAAGGAAGAGAAGAATTAGCAGCACCAAATTACTTCAGCAATTGTATTAGGCATATTGCAATATACATAATAGATGAGATATTATTAATACAGAGTTATTCCATTGAGATGCTCTGGATAATATAAACTAGAAGTGCTCTTAAAAAATAATTCCTTCTCATGCAGCATTTCGAATATTTCTATGTACTTCAATTTTTTATTACTTTTTAAATTAACATCATTGGATGCTCTGGATTCTGATGCTCAACTCTGACTCACGTTATTTCCAGGCTGACATATCACTGACATGGTTCTTATTTCATGGGCTGAGACTTCCCCCTTTGTGGTAAAAGGCTACATTCCCCTTGACTTTGATGATGCTACTTTGCAAAAACTTTTATCTGCACAACTCGTGGTGGGATCCTATTAAGAAAATGCACATTTGTGAGGGGAAAAATCCTGGAAGGCATAAAGTTCCTTGTAGAAAGAAAAGTCTGACAACATTGAACATGACAGCAGTGCTAATGGTGTCGGGAAGTTTGGCGGTACAGCTGGAAAACAAGAGGGCAACACATTATGAGAACAAGACAGGAATGCAGAGTATCTCCACTTGTGCTAAGATGTTTTGGGAGCTTTGAAACAAGATATTTCTAAATATCTTTTTGTTCTGGACCAGAGAACATTCTCCTTTTTACCACCTTCACAGCTCAGGAATCGAGACCTGTATGGCACATTTATCTTATGCTTGCAATTCAAAGCAAATTGCTGCTGCAAAACCTTTTAGCATGGCAGTTACATTTCACTTTACTGACAGAGAAAAGGCATTGTGTGAAACCTTTTTTGGGAACCCACACTTCCTCCCTTCCTGTCTGTTTAAATATGAAAACATCATTAGATGTTTTTTTCTGTGCACTGACAGTCCTTGCCCATAGATGTCATAACTGCATTCATTTCTGATGGGTTGTGCAAAAAAAAAAAAAATCCGACTGCACAAAGACAATTCAAGCATCCTCCTTCAGTGTGAGAGGATTTGGTCCTCTTCCTTCATCCACTCAGGTCTGGTAGAAGCTTTTCTGTCTGTTTTGTTCAGTGATGATGATATTAAAATGGATTCCTAGTGATTTATCAGATTACCAGACACTCATTCAGGACTCTGCCAAATTTGCCTGGATAAACAGCATTCCATGCAGCTCCTCTTGTAGATACATCTGCCAACCAATCCTGGCCACTTTGTCCTCCAGCTTTTCTCTCTATAATCCAGATGTTATCTGACTTTGCATATCACTTCTTTAAAAGGAGTAGCCAGGACAGGGAGGGAAGGGCACTCCTTCCTTCAGGGACCAGGGGAAAAATATCCCCAAGTACAGAGCAGGATGGGCACAGTCCCAGCCAGGCATTTGGTGGCAAGAGAAAGAAAACTCCCCATGCACCAATGGTCCTGAAATTGCCCAGGCACCAAGAGGCTGAAATCAAGCTGGGGAGAAAGGCCCTGCCTCCCTCATGTGTCTCTTCATGTGGCTTCCCTCATCCACTTCTCCCTGTAGTTGCTAATCCCCACCAGCACCAAAACCACCTCACTCTTGTCCTCTGGCAGAGACAGTTTCTGCTCTTCCAAGCCAGCCAAATATTTCCAGCACTTTTTCCAACAGGGAGGGTTTTCCCCTCTTCTAGACATCATCTTTGGTAAACCCTCACACAGAGGAAGGATGCTCACAAGTTTTGTGTCTCCAAGACACATCCCTCTTAATTCCCTACAACAGCACTGGGAAGAGGAATGGTTTAGGACACAAAGTTGGCTTCAAACAAGTGTACAGCCACGAGGTCCTCAAACAAAACTTAAAGAAAATCTCAACATCACTGCATATGCAAATTGCAGAAAAATACCACGAGGTTGATTCCTGACTACTGTGGGGTTCAGGAATTTGGCTGTCTCTGGTAGAGCTGAACTCTCAAACCTGCCCTTGGGATCACAGAACAGAGCACAGCAGACTCCAAAAGATGTAAGACTAGAACTACACAGCACACAATAATCTGCCTGCCATAGAGATGAAACAAGGAAAAAGAAGAAAGTTGAAGTTCAGTGTAATTACACAGGATTTGTCAGGTTCATCCACGAGTATGCTGGGGCTGGATCACCAGCTGTACTGATTGACAGTGTTCACTGAAGATAAGAGCATTGTATTAGTCTACAGCAGCTGCAGACATGGCTCTGCTGAATGCTGCTTGACACATTTCTTGCACTGACATTGTCTTTAGGGTGGTGAAGAAGAGCTCAGTGCCTGCATTTGTGCAGTCCCTCAGTGCCAGCAACACGTGGATGTGCATCCTGAAACACACACCCACCCCTGCAGCAGCACTGGCTGCGTTAGAAATGCAGTTTTACTTCTGATAAATCCCCTAATTCCTCTCTAACAGTCAATTAGCCTCGACTATTAAACCCCACAGCGTGGCTTCCCTGGCCCCAGCTGGGCTTCTCCCTGGGGGCTCCCCTAACTGGGGAAGCCCTCCTGGAGCAGTTCTGTGTCAGGAACGAGAGACACATTGGACTTTTTCAGTCTTTAGCTTCTGTTTATTGTTATCTTATCAAAACTTCAGCATGCTGTCTGCACCAGACCTTGCATGCAGGAAAACAGCACAAAAAATGGCCAACAACCTCGTGTTACAAGGCCTTTTAAGTCTAATCAAAAACTAAGCTACCCAATTAAGAAGTGACACCTAGATTATTTTCTTTTTTAACCTAATAACTGACTCTTAAAAACCTGCAATGCAGACCTTTCTATCCAATTCCAAGATACCACCCAAACCCATGAAGAAGAAGGAAGAAAAAAGGAACGCGAGACAACACCCTGTGCCCTCCATCTTGCTTCCCATCCATAACATACTAAAAATCCTAAAACCTAAATTTCTCACCAAGTGCTACACCTACACTACTCTCTATAATCTATTTCACACTTTTGTGGATTCTAGTCTATCTTGAAGTCTAGGAAACTTCCTCCATGAATGAAGGTCAAAGTCAGTGCTCCCCTGGGGTCAGGACCCCCAGGGCAGACAAAGAAACATTCCCCTTGCCCTGGGTTCCAACACCACAGCATCCCAGGAAAGTATGGATAGCTAGGACAAAGAAAAGGCTGCTACTCTTACTAAAGAAATAACATCCACAAACCAACCAGCTTTTACTCACAGTTCTAAAAAGAAAAATGAGTTTATCTGATCGAGTAGTGAAGTGCATTTTTTCACTTGTTTCATCTATAAAATCATCATTGACTTTTTCTTGGCCTGCAAAGGCCAAACACAAATGAGGTGGTGGATCATAGCAGAGACAATTCCTCAGGTCAGTCAGATTAGAGTTAAATCCCAGCTGCATTTGGGAAGGAATTAGAGACTGTGCACCTTAAAGAAGGCAGTGTTCACCTGTTCTCCTAACACTGGGCAGTAAGATTGAAAGGAAAACTTGGAAAGAAAACTGCAGAGTGATGTGTCTTTGATTTACATACTCCAATTGCTGTGCTGGGGAGTGAGTTGAAGCCTTCTTCCCTTGTCCTCACAGTTTGAAAAAAGATAATAGGACAAACCCTGTATTATTTTTAAGAGAAGGTGTCAAGATGAAAAAATGAAAACCTCAAAAAAAAGGCTGATATACAGCATTACTTAAAGACTGTTTTGTTGAGAAAAACTGACCAAATGATTTACGAAAGGCTTTTAACAGGGCAGTCTTTGGATTACAGTGAAGATGAAAAATAAATGAAAATCTATTTCGAGTTTACTTTAGCCCAGTCATTTGACAGATGAGGGCAAAACCTGGCAAGAACACAAGTTTTAATCTTCAGATGTAGTGACTTTATTTGCAGTTTTGCCGATTAAAGTTTTCTCAGTGCAAAATAAGAGCTTTTCAGAGCATTTCCAGATGTTTTCTGTTGAAAATACTTTTTTTTTTTTTTTACACGAAGCTCCCGTGAAAGGCACATGAGTAAAAAGACCAAAGCTGCTTCTGCTCATGGCACAAAGCTCATACAGACATTGTCCTGTCTGTGCTGCAACCACTGTGTCCACTCCCTTCTTCCTTTCCCAATTGTCCTTTCAAGCCTCACTCTTGAAACTCAGCCCTCCTAATTAATTACTGGATTAACCAGCCTAGTATCAAGATGCTCATGGCTGGAGGTGGATCTTGGAGCATGGGCCCATTCTCAGTATGCCCAGCCTGGCATATCTCTGCCTGGCCAGATGGGTCCACCATCTGCTCCTATTTGAAGGAAAACTTCCTGGAATTAGGGTTTTCCTCTTAACCTTTGTTTGTACAATCCTTTGCTTCCTCTTTCCATTCTTTTTTTGTTTTTTTCTCTTTTTGCCTTTTCACCAAAATCACCTGAAGCACATCAGAGTCAGATTTAAAAAACAAAGTGGCAGCTCCTCAGTTTTGGTGCACACCAGGCATGAAATGAGCCCTGCTCTGCACAAAGGCCACTGGTCTGGAGCAGCCTCAGCACAGCAAAGGGCTACTTTGTGGGAAAGTAGGAACACAGCAGAAATTATTTCTAGTGTACAGGCTTCAGAAAGTGTAGCAAAATCAATCCTAGCACCAGGAGTCAAAGGTAGCCTTCTGCTGTTTGCTCAAGCTATTAGAGCATGCTATATTATTTTTGACTATAGAATTTATAGATTGAGACAAGCAGTTGATCTCTTTGAGACAAGTAAAAAAAAATAAAGATGGAAAAATGGAGAGCTGATATCTAATCCTATGAAAATCTGCCACAGTTCTATATTTATGATAAGCCTATACCAGCACATCCTGCTCAAAGTCTTACAGAAAATGTGTTGCTAACTACCAGAGAATCATTGATTTTTTAATTTTTCCCCTCATAGTGCTATTTCTTAGCTGTGGTAGAAGCCATAACTTGGAAAGGAGGGATAAAATTAAAAAAGAATAATAATAAAAAAATCAATATTATCATTATCAAGTGGTGACTCCAGTTTACAGCAGCAATAATCTCCTTTGAAACAGCTTGCAGAAGTACCAGTTGTCATCTACATAAAGTATTACTGGTTTGGCCAAGTTATTAAATGCAGATATTATTTGATGTTTTGGTCATTTTGATTTGGTGACCATCAATATTGCCTAAACTCACATCTAAACCATATTTGGCCAAGAGCTGCAGTATTTGCTGTTGGCATTCTCTTTTCATTACTGCTGAGAGTGATTCATGCCCTCATTAAGAGCAACTAATTTTTAACATCCTGTGCTGTTTCTTGCATTGTGTATCAGTGGAGCATTCAGATGTGCCCCCAGTCACTAAGGCCTGTGCTTCCTCCAGTAATGCCTGAAGTTATGAGATCATTTGTCACTGGTTTTCCACACACACACACACGCCTTCTCCCCAGCGAGGCAGCTCCTGCAGGACGATGCTTACTCTCCATACAGTTTTCTGAGCATCTTTTTCACATGTTGAAAGCACAAATCTGAGATGCTACACCAGTTTAGGGTGGTCTTCAGCAGGACTGAATCTCCAAGGCACAGAGCAGCTCTGCCCAGGCAAAGTTTACTGTGCCAAAACAGAAATATCCTTATTTATCCAACTACTGGCAAATGCTGATGTAACCATTCAGAGCTTCAGGCCTTCTCCTGTGTGCCTTGGAGAAAACCTGCAGAGTTAATTTGATTCACAGGTCTGTGGCATTTTGGAGGTACTTTTAGGTTTTAACTTATTTTAAAACTCCATCTGAAGGCCACAGGCATGCAGGTCACAACTGTTGAATACATAGAGAAGAGAGAGGTGTTGGTCTTCAAAAATGCTCTATGTGTTTCTATAAATGAGAATTCATAACTGAATGTGTTTGCATCTATATTTACATCATAATTTCAAGAGGATGAATGATGATTTGGTTAGGAAAAGGATTAGGTCTGTTATTATCAATATACTGAAATCAGAAAGGCAGTAGCTTTTTATGCTACCATGATATTCAAAACTCTCACTGAGGAAACAAGAGCTGGTTTGCAAGCTTTCGTTGTATCAGAATGCAGTGTTAATCTCTTTGCTGAAGTCCTAATCTATCATTAAGTACTTTTTAAAGCATGGATGAAATGATAAATACTAAACTTTGCATGTTAGAACACCATCTGTTTAGTTTTTTTCCAAGGACCAGAAGTGCTGCTGACCTGAGAATCCAGTCCCTTCTTGGAGATCTCACAGGTGGAACTAATTGGATGTAGAAGGAGCTGTCACTCCAGCCCTCCCCTTGCTCCCATCAAAAGGCCACCCTGCCTGCCAATCTAACTGCTGAGCTTCTATTTTTATCCTTTCATCTTTTCTGATATTGACTTAAAGCCTGTAATTTGTTACACCTGGAACTGCATCTATTAAAGCTAAGGTCTAAGAAACATGCCAAGGTCCACCCACGTAGAACCTATCACTTGTGCAGAAAGTGTTTCAGAGTCTTCCAAGTTAACATTAAATACATTCCAGATGCACAGTTTCTCCAGGTAGATGGGTCAGGCACCTGCCACTCATGTTTGCAGAGGCAGGGCTTAACATCAAGTTGTGCTGCAGCAGTTTTGATTGCTACAAGCTAAAAGCAATATAAAATATTACCACAGGATTTTTTTTCCCCCTAGAGCAATGCAAAAAACCCTAATGAAATTGCATTTATAACATAACCTCAATAAAAATTTGAATAATGCTTGTTCCTATGTCACAGCTGTCAAGAGAAAGAGCACATACTGCATTTGAGACAGTGTGGAGCTGTATAGAATAAGTACACAGAGTATGTGTCTTAAACTGTGACTATCAAGAGCTTTCAATCATTTAAGAGTTGTATAGAATAAATACATACAGTATATGTCTTAAACTGGGACTATCAGGAGCTTTTAATGATTTAAGAAATAAAAATTTAAACTTATTTGTTTCTTGCCCTTTAAAGGAGCATTATTCTGAACCCAGCCTCTCTCCAGAACCACCTACACCAAACTGCTTGCTCTTGGTGCTTATAGAGAGATTCTGAAGCTGCAAATCACACTGCTTGTGGCTCTTGAATGGATTCTCTCCATCCCTTGCATTCCAGCTCCCAGTAGTAAGGCTGTCATCTTAGATCCAGGCATTTCCAGAATCAGTGGGGGCTTTGGGCTGACTTTGTGCACACGATCCAATCCTCCTGGTCATCATAACATGAATAATCCTAATTACATCCCTACTTGTGATTCGGCAAATGCTTATAAGAGCATTCATTCATTCCTGGGCACTGGTGTGAGCCAGGACCTGATCAGGTCCCAGAGCTGTGCTGGATAAAAGTTACACCCACACAAGCACCTTCTACTCCCTGGTTTCCCTGAAACCCTGGGCAGATGCTCAGATGTGCTCCAAATGGAGGGTGGGGAGAGGGGGAAAAAGAAAAAAAAAAAAAAGAGAGAGGAAAAAAATAATCAAGATCTCAGGATACATTGTGGTATGCTGCAAAATTTAGCCTGTGTGCAGCTGAAGAGATTGCTGGTGTGAATGGGAACTGCTGGCAGGAGGAAAGCCTGCAAGAGGAAGCTCTGCTTGTGTGCTTCCACTGATGCTGCCAAAAAAACCCTCAAAGTTTCACCATGCAACAGAAGTTTTTAACCACCTAAGATGCTTAAATGAAAGAGAAATGCATGAGAAAAAGCAACAGTGACTTGCTATGTATCACCATTACTGCTAACATTAGACACTTACAAGGGACTTTCAGCTGAAGACCACAAGGTATATCACAAAATATTTCACAAATCATTAGGTAACTAATGGCAGAGCAGCCAGTGTGAATTAGGCAAGAGACTGAAAGGGTCACTTTGCTCATCCTTTAAGATGGATGCTGGTGGTGCAGCTCTGAAGCCACTAAAACAGCAGCAAAACAGCACAAGGAGTGGAAGGAGACTTTATCCAGGCAGACAAACAGACTTGCAGGGAGGATTTGGGAAGATGAACTTCAATTTTCCATGTGGGACTTCTGCCAAAGACTCCAGGACAAGCACTTTTCCTTCAGCAGGACACACACAGAGATTATGTCAAAGTAATCTCCCCTGGCTTTCACTCGACAGCACAGGCAGAAATCACCTCCCCAAGCAAGAAACACAAAACAGATTTTCTAAATTTCTTAAGAAATGCGATTTCAGATACATCTGGAATGTTTCCCCTGACCAAAAACCCACCCAACCTTTGTTCTTTAATCTCAAAACACAGCTCACTATTCAGACAAAGCTGTTTCCAAGCTAAGAAAGAGAAACATTTTGTTGAAAAACAATAAGAGTGTTGTGACTGTTATCAGTGAGATGTAAAAGGAGATCTGGGAACTCTCTTCTTCCTGAAATCTTGTTGGTGTGCTGATTCAGACAGAAGTTGTCATCTTACTGAATTATCAACAGGTGAGGCTCACTGCTCAGCCAGGTGTTTCAGAGCTCTGTTAGGACCATATGTTGCTTTGTGACATGTGGGGAATCCTGCCTGGGATACTTCCAAACCCCCAAATTCTCCAGTATCCCAACAGATGAAGTGAAAAAGGGGATTTGTTTGGGGTTCTGGGAAGGAAAGGAGGGTTTTCCCTTTAAGTCAGGTTGAAGATGTTTAAAAATAGTAACAACAATAAATGGGGGTGGTTTTTTTAAAAATATACTTTCAAAGACTGAGCTTTCTTGAGAAGTAATACAAATACTTGTAGGCATATTTGAGAAGATGATATGAACAGAGAAGCTGTTTTGAAATATGATTTCAAAAATGAATATAAATTTGTGGTTGGTGTCACTGCAGATAAGGAATCAGTAAATTTACTACATCAGCAGGCAGGAGGGAACACTGTCAGCCTTTTTTCCCCACATTGAGTAGCATTCAGGAAACTAGATGATTTTCAATGAGATTATGTATTTTGTAAAGGAGAGGAACATTCTGACAGACTGACTCCAGCGTGGTTCCAAAAGCAGTGACTGTAGCAGTACTCAGAGTTTAGCCTAGTTTAACATAGTGTTATAGCAACTGTGCAGAGCTGCTTCTGCAGATTGTGTTAAACTAAGCTTAGCACCACTTCTGTCATCTCTCTGGAGTCACTGGGCTCAGTCAAACCCTGCTCATGGTGCAGAGTGTGCTCTGCTCATCACAGACAGCCCATGCCACAGGGACACTCAGTTGCACTTCTGGAAATACAAACCTGGGGATTGTTAGCAAAAGCCTTTATTTACAGAATTCACAGAATCACTGAGTTGGAAGAGACCTTCAAGATCATCGAGTCCAACCCAGCCCCAACACCTCAACTAAACCCTGGCACCCAGTGCCACATCCAGGCTTTGTTAAACACACCCAGGGATGGTGACTCCAGCACCTCCCTGGGCAGCCATTCCAGAACTTTATCACTCTTTCAGTAAAAAACTTGTTCCTAATATCCAACCTGTATTTCCCTTGGTGCAGCTTGAGACTTTATTTCTGCCTGCCTTTTTTTTAATGAGAAACTGGTCATTCTATTCCTTTTCCTGCTGTTGGGCATCCCTTGCCTTCTCACCCCTCACATGGATTTTAGGTTACTGCACTCCCAGAGCAGTGCAGGGGTGTGTGAGCAGCAGTGGCTGGTTGGGAGCAGCTCAGCTTGGCACAAACACCACAGATAATCACATTTGACTCAGCCTACCCATCAAGCTGAGATCCCCTGAGATTTTGTCTCTGAAGACATGCCAGACCAAATTCTCTGGTTCAGAGAAAGTCAGAGGTTAGAGAGGGGTCAGCTGTAATTTAAGCATCTCTCAAAGTCCTCTGAGTGCAGTTTTCACTCACACAGCCCAGTACCAGGAGAATAAGCAGCCTAAATGCAAGGAGGTCTGAATTACTGTAAAGACTGATATCTGCATGTATTCTGAATTTTGTCAGCTGCTCAGGGATCCCTCTGGGATGGGATACCCCATGCAGAGTGCAGCTAAGTCCATTTGGCACTGCAAGGCACTCCCACAAACACCACTGTGGGGTCACAGCATCTGCAAACAATTCCAAAGTGCTGCAACCACTTTCCCTAAGGTGCCACTTAGTAAATATATTTCCCCTCTTTTGGTATCTCTCATGTTGGAAGACTGCTCTGGACAAACACAGTGAAGATTTAAACTTCAGCAGGGAGAAAAGTCATTTCAGTGGAAAGGCCATCTTGGTTCTTGAACAAGTGGGCATAAATGTGTTGTGTATAAATTTGTTCTGGAATTCTCAGGAAATTTTAGCCATTAGAAGGCATTTAGCCATAGGATCAGCCTCCAACAGCAGCAACTGGAGGTGTCCTGCCAAAAGACACATTCTTACAGCTGATCAAAAAAACCCTCAGTAACCAGAAGGGAAGGTTCAGGAAAGGGTCCTGGGCTCACTTCTGTCTTAAAACCATGAAAATGCTCTTGGAGAAGGCCAAGAAGAACCTGACCTTCCTGGTAATGTAAGGACACCATTCCTGGGTGTTCAAGGAATGGCTGGATGTGGCACTAGGTGCCATGGTCTGCATGACAAGGTGGTGATCAGTCAAAGGTTGGTCTCAATGATCCCAGAGGGCCTTTCCAACCTGAATGATTCTGTGACAGCTGCCCCAGGGAAAGATGAGATGAGGGACATGTCTGTGCCAGGGGATGTGCCACAGAAGAACCTCAGAGGTCTGTGCTATCTCTAAGGACAGGACACCATCCAACCCTATTTTCAAGGACGAGAGTCCTAGAAAAGGAACATGCACCAAAAGGTGAGCCTCAAAGCTCCTGGAGGAGGAGTTAGCAGAGCCTGTGTGTCCTTCAAGTCCCCAGGCCCACAGGCTGTGCTCTCACAGCTGCTTGCTACACACCCACAAGGAAAGGTCTAACCAGCAGAGCAAAAAGGCATGAGAGCAATTTTTCTTCCTTACTCAAACAGTGCAGGCTATTGCTGACACTGAATGGCCTTGGATCAGCAGTAAGGTGAAAATGTGCAACTTACAGAAAAATACAGGCACCTATTTCCTTTAAAACTAGAGGTCCAAACCTCCAAGTACAAAAGGTATTTTGCCCCTTTTTCTCATTAAGCTGTATAGCTATCATCTTTCTGCTAATCAAAATGCTGTGCTGATTTAACAGTGTCACTGTGTTCTGTGAAAAGCTTAAGATAGCTCTTTTATCACCAGTTGGAACACCAGTGCCTTGAAATTAGTTGTATACATGTAGGGGAAAACAGACTGTCTGTCCCTCTGCCAGAACAAACAACTCATCTTCATCTGACTGCATAGAGTAGGGGTAAGCAATCCGTAAGGAGGAAGAAGTTTTAGGATCTTAATAGCTGTGGGATGGCTGACTCAGCTTTTTGACATTCTGGTTAGGAAAAAAAAATTAAAAATCATATAATCTATACAATTCCATCAGCTGAAAAGCATACCAGCTCTGCAAGCAGTAAACCTCAGCAAGAGTTCAGGTCTGTGTCCCCTTTTAGTCAGGCTTGAAAAGGTAGTGTGAGAAAGCAAGGTGAGTTATTTGGGTTAGTTTTTATGCCTGGGTTTGTTTTATGAGGCACACAGTTGTGCTAAGGAAAGATGTGTAAATCCTTGGGTTGGGGATAGCAGCTGCCTGCCTCCTGCCCACACCTGCCACTGTGC